>CM043017.1:182982814-183251352 GCA_023690525.1 Holotrichia oblita
GAACTCAAATTTTGCTTTGATGCAACGAGGTGTACGTTCGTGCGAGTTGTCCCTCTACAGCTCTTGTGTTCGTCAGATTCTCTCTCTTTGTGTTGACACTCGGATTCTATCTGGGTGGGTGCTCTAATGGCATAGTTCCCTGACACCATAGCCTCGTGAGGGTCTATCAACCGATTAGAGAGGTTTGACGACCGTGAGAGTCTCAAAATGGACATTCTCAATCTAATTTATATCCCGTTTGGATTAATTAATGGCTGTAGAATGCCAAAAAAAAGCGTTCATATTAGAACTGTTCTTATTGTTGATGGTTTGGTAGGTCGGTTCATATCGAAGGTTTGGGTATTGCGTTGAATGATGAGTCCACGTCTTGAGATAAGTGTTAAGCTACTTAAGGATATCTTTCTCTTACTGATCGTTTGGGTACTGCGTTGAATGTTGGTCCACGTTTTGAAGTAAGTGTTAACTTACTTAAGGAGATCTTTGTCTTATTGTTGATGGTTTGGTAGGTCGGTTCCGATAGAAGGTTTGGATATTGCGTTAAATGAAGGAACTACCTAATATGAACGCTAGTTCGAACTCAAATTTTGCTTTGATGCAACAAGGTATGCGTTAGTGCGAGTTGTCCCTCTACAGCTCTTGTGTTCGTCAGATTCTCTCTCTTTGTGTTGACACTCGGATTCTGTCTGGGTGGGTGCTCTAATGGCATAGTTCCCCTGACACCACATACCGTCTTGAGGGTCTATCAACCGATTAGAGAGGTTTGACGTCCGTGAGAGTTTCAAAAGGGACAGTCTCAATTTAATTTATGTCCCGTTTGGGCTAACTAATGGCCCCAGATTGCCGAAAAAAAGCGTTCATATTAGGATTGTTCTTATTGTTGATGGTTTGGTAGGTCGGTTCATATCGAAGGTTTGGGTATTACGTTGAATGTTGGGCCACGTCTTGATATAAGTGTTAAGTTACACAAGGAGATCTTTGTCTTATTGTTGATGGTTTGGTAGGTCGTTCCCGATAGAAGGTTTAGGTATTGTGCTAAATATTGGTCCAAGTCTTGAGATAAGTGTTAAGCTACTTAAGGAGATCTTTGTCTTACTGTTGATCGTTTGGGTATTACGTTGAATGTTGATCCACGTTTTAAAATAAGTGTTAAGTTAGTTAAGGAGATCTTTGTCTTATTGTTGATGGTTTGGTAGGTCGGTTCCGATAGAAGGTTTGGGTATTGCGTTAAATGAAAAGGAACTACCTAATATGAACGCTGGTTCGGACTCAAATTTTGCTTTGATGCAACGAGGTAAACGTTAGTGCGAGTTGTCCGTCTACAGCTCTTGTGTTCGTCAGATTCTCTCTTTGTGTTGACACTCCGTCTTGTGTTCAGCATGACATACATAGAGATCCATCTAACTTTTGGTCTTTTGTTCGCTCAAGTTCATCAAACAGTCGAATTCCGGGTATCATGAATTTGGGGAATGTGTCGTACAATGAACCATCGTCTATATTGTTGATGCCTGTGCCTGTCATTTCTCCAGTGTTTTCCCCGATTTCTCCAATTTCAATCCACGGATACTTGCAATTGTGTGAACGCACCTTCCGTGAATATTATATCCTTTACTGAAAATGATATCTGCTTGGCTCTAAAATCACAGCAAAATAAATTAACTACCGGACTGATAAAATTCCAAGTTTTCTGTTGAGAGATTGTCCTTTCGTCCTATCTAAGCCACTGCTTTTCATATTTAACTTGATACTACGCACAGCTACCTTTCCATCAAGGTGGAAATCGGCCCGAATATGCTCTGTCTTTAAAAAGGCAAACCAAATGAAATATCTAATTACAGACCTGTTTCAATACTGTCTAATGTTGCCAAAGTTTTTGAGTCGATTATGTACAAATATATTTACTCCTCCATATCGCACCTTATTGCTCCAGAACAACATGGTTTCGTCTCTAAGCGTTCGACTGTTACCAACCTCTGTAACTTTTCTCAGTATGTTTCTGAAGCTCTCGACATTCAGAGTCAGGTTGATGTTATATACACAGATATGGCTAAGGCCTTTGACCGTATTGATCATGGTATGTTACTGTCAAAACTTCATTTGTTCGGATTTAGTGATTTGCTGATACAACTGTTGGAGTCATACTTATGCAGTCGCGAATTTTTTGTCTCTTATAATGGTTTCTCTTCTAGCACGCGTGCAATTACTTCTGGTGTCCCACAAGGATCCAATCTCGGACCGCTTTTATTTTTGCTTTTGTTAACGATTTGCTCGTTTGTATTAACAGTCAAATTTTGATGTTCGCTGATGATGTTAAGATATTCTGCACAATTGATTCGGAGAAGATTGCATATTTCTTCAGGAAAACTTAACAAGAATTCATGACTGGTGCGAGAAAAATGGATTGTCTTTGAATATCTCTAAGTGCAATGCGATGAGCTATACAAGAAAAAGGTGTCCCGTTCAATTTGATTATAAGATTGCTGACAGCTCTGTCCAGAAATGCGTTCACATGAGGACTTAGGAGTAACTTTGATAGAGAACTATCATTTACTAGCCACATCGATCGTGTCGTTTCGTCAGCCACTAAGATGCTGGGCTTTATTTTTACTTTTCAAAACCAAGCATTTTACTAATATATCGGCTTTGAGAACTCTTTACTATTCCCTCGTTCGATCAAAGCTCGAATATGCATCAATTATCTGGAACCCAATTTATGAAGTACATGTAAAAACTGTTGAGACGATACAAAGACGATTTTTGAAGCACCTGTGGTACATCAGTTTTAATATTTATCCCTATGGAGGTTTCCATATATTTTACTTCGTGTCTTTTCCATTCATTCATTGGAAACTAGACGAATAGTTTCTCGTTTATATTTACTCCACAAGTTGATACATTACAGGTTGATTCTCCTAATCTCCTTGGTAAATTAAATTTTAGTGTACCTCGCATTACCGCTAAACACTCGAACATTTTTATTTACCACACGCTCGTACAAATATACTGCTAAGGTCTCCTATTATATTTATTAAGTTATTGATTATATTATTGTTTTCCCATTTTTTTTTTTGGATTTTGGTTGTTGGGTCGGTTTTAGTTGGACATAAGTGTTTTGTCTTCAAGGTTGAAGCATTTTATTATTATAACAACTTTTGTTCATGATTATGGTTTTATTGGTTTTGTCAGCATTTAGGATATATAAATCTGGGTGATTTTTAATTAATGTTTTTGTTTCTATTATGGCAGGATAAAGAGGGTGTGATTGTAATAGTTTAAGTTGATTATTTTGCGGGTTTTTTTGAAAGTTGGTTAAAATATTGACCAAATTACCTCGAATATTATTTTGTGAATGTGTGTCAAGTTTTTTAATGTTGGTTTCAATACTAGAAATAATCTCAAATATTGGAATATTTTTTTGGAATAGACTATATTTGGGACTAAGGCTTAGGATAAATTTGACATTTTCTGGAATAAATGTGTTCATTAGATTTAGGAACCATTCAGGTTGTACTTGTGGTAAGTTGGTTTTTTTGAATTGATAGAACGTTGTTTCAATTTTTCTATTTTATTTTTTAGTCTTTTTTGCGTTTTAAGTGAGTTTTTTAAATATGTCATTAACAAAGTTACAGAAAGAATCTGTTTGATGTTGTGGTAGAAATGCTAATATTTTATTTTTAATTGTTTCAATGCTAGATTGAAGAGCTTTAATACCTTGACATGTGTCACTAATGTAGATATTCAATTTAGATTTATAAAATTTGGAGATTATATTGTTAAGTTTGGTGAGGTTTTTACTTAAGTGGAGGTTGTAGTCTCGATTTTTAATTTTAATGAAATCTGGAACTAAATTCAATTGCCTACACCTTACCTGGAATGTTAGTTTTTGTTTCTCTCTTGCTAGTTTAAGTTCTTTTAAGGTTTTTTAATACCAAAAGTATTAATGTTGAAACTGTCATTATAAGAAAATTATTAAACTTATCGGCATGCACATTGTATAGCTCCAAATCTTGTAACACGAAGCACACAATTAAATTTCCATTTTCGTATAATAACATTAAATTACAACCGAAGCAAATTGAATATTGCGTAGGCTTCATGGTGGTGGCATTACGTAAATGTACTGAAATTTGTAACTTATTGGCAAGCGTTAAATCGAATCTGTTACGGTCTCTAACGGAAATAGATGGATTTTAGGGAAATTATATACGATTTAGTGCCTGCGTACGCACTTAACAGTTCCCTGCCAAATTTTATCCTACGATTTTAGCTTATGAAGCTGGATAATAATATTTCAAACTAATAAATTCAAATTAATCAATAAAGCTTATGTATCTATAACATTATATCCAATATAAAAGGCTGGAAATCTGTTCATATGATTCATTTTTATGGTATCTTCGATATGACTAATTTATTCAGCCAATCAAATATAATATAAAATAGTCTCTAACAAATTTCCTACATTCTCGTATGCGGTAGTAATAGTTAGTCTAAATAAATACTATATAGACACCCCGTAGTAGTAGAGAGCTTATAAATAATAAAAGGATATTTTAGTAAACGTCCGTATCCACCCTATAATGGCCTCGGGCTAAAGCTGTGATAATCCCTTGTCAGGTTGAGTTAGGGGTGGATTAGGGCCATTGTGGCACTGTGCTGGTCTACATCGCGGAAATAATACAGCCCTACAGTAAATACCGAACGGGACCGCTAGCTATAGATGGTATTTAGAGCTCTTAACTGTTGAAAGAGAGAATAGAACGGACATGTCTAACATTCGAAGCGAACGAAACAAATAAACAAATTCGATGTGAACAAACAGATTTAAAAATGTCGGTGACAGTCGTTTCCACGCAAGAAATTATATTACTTCGCTTTGATTAGCGTTAATTTAATACAATTTATTTTTAAAAAAACCTTTTATATTGCATATTATTCTCTCACGGGAACATATCAAATCCTAAAATAATAAAGTACCATAAACGATATTAACACAACAGTTGCTTTATAGTTTCTACTAACAATACCTGGCTTATTATGAAAGTAAATTTTCCACGTTAGCACTTCGATATTATTCCTAGCGAACGTAAAAAGATCCTTTAAAAACTGTCGTGCAAATAATCCCGCTGTAGTCGGGGTCACGTGCTGACACTTATATCGGTCTTCAAGTAAATATTTTGCAGGCGAAGACACGTGTTGCGGTAATAATCCTGACTGTTAATTCCACCCTAAGTAGGACAACGCGATACGTCCGCCACGTGACCTCGTGTAAATGTCTCGTGTCTCGAATTAAGGATAATTAGGATATCATAGATGATAGCGGAGGATACCAGAAGTGGGCGATTCGAGTGGATACTAAAAAATCTGTCGTGAAAATTGATATGGTTACAATAATCCCCTTTCTTTTATTAGTTAGCTTAGATAACGAAATCTCTCACACAATATAGCAGAAACTTTTTATCGAAGCTTTAGTTATTGATGGTACTAAGCGGTGCTGAGATGAAATTATTATAACATTTTGCAAATTTAGAAATGCCGTCTTTAGTCAATAACTAATCTAAGTAATTAACAATATCTTGAAATTTTTATCTGGACAAATCACTACAGTCTGTACATGTAATTTTGATTTTTCTTATATTCCAGCCAACGTTTTAAAAATGTTGTTCTTGATTATGGATCTACTCATGCAGAGCTTTTTCTCCATTTGTATAAAACCTTTTGGGACACGCTGTATAAATGATTAAAGTTTCGTTTTTCAGCGCCTTTATTCAATGCGGCCAATTATGGAAGTACAAACACTACTGACGTCACACAGCACCATGAAAATATATCTGACGTGACAATCGATGATGACAATCACGACATTATTTATCTAATTTTCGACCAGTTCTGAAGTAACTTTCGATTACAAACATTTTGCATTGTAACACCAACGTGTTTAATAAATAACCAAATCTAAGCTTCTCTAATTTAGATTTGTCACTGACAGCTGTCACAATTTGAATCTTGCTAAAGAAAATACTTTAAAACTTTATGTTGACATGCCTGATTTTTTAATTTAAATATGTCAAATATTTGACAGGATAAAAGGCATTAATATGAATTCACTTAAGTAATATACAGGGTCAGGCAATTATTATTGACTTGAAGAGATCTCTGCCTGCCTGTTATATGTGTTTATATCCACACCAACCAAACCGTATATCATTGTAATTCTTGAAAATATGTCTATCCAAAAATGTTAAAATATATAGGGTGATCTATTTAAAAAACTACCGATGACGTCATATCTCGAAACAGGTGAAAGTTGTAGGAAATCAAAGTATGGGATAGAGTAGAATGAAAATACTACAAAAACTTTCATTCGAGTTATTTTTTAATAGAATCCATAATTTTGCCAGAAATCTAGCGTTCCCACACATTTGCCTGACTCTGTATATCGCGCTAAACGAACTAACTTTTTATCTAATACCCAGCGAGACGAACTCAGGGACTGAGAGATGGTGGGCCAAAGTTTCATCTGTCTCTGTCTCCGACGGCTCCATTTCTAAACTGGCGAGATTCCTTAAGAAAAGCAAAACTCCTTCTACTAACAGGCCTATTCAAAGCCTATTTAAAGCGAAGATTATTTCCGAGCATTTAGAAACCGTATTTTCGGGTGTCGCGGGTGGCGATGAGTTTGAGGTCTTTCATGAGGAGGTCGATTCCTTACTAAGTTTGCACTCCAATGTCTCAAAAATCATGAAGGCCATCTTTTTGAATCGCCTTATAGAGCCGAAATATTTGATACCAACATCCTGCAGGATGAGCAATTTGGTTTTAGAGAAGGACTGTCAACTGAATATCAACTCTCCAGAGTTACTGAGGAATTCCCTGGAAAGACGTGAGTCTACCGGAGCAATATTCATGGATGTTGCTAGTGTCTTCGACTCCGTCTAGCGCTCGGGTCTTCTTTTCAAAATGCATTTGGCTGGGATCAATTCTAATATAATATACCTCATGAATTCATATTTTTTGGGTCGTTCTATCGATGTAGCAATCGATTCTTCCGTCTATTCCACTAGGCCCGTCCTGGCTGGGGTTCCACAGGGGTCTCTTCTCAGCCCAGAGTTGTTTTTTATTTTCATGTCCGACGTACTGCGGGCACCAAACTCGCCATACATGCAGTCAGGTAGTTGCTTTCATTTCAATTTTAACCACTGTTATAAAACAGAAGGACTTTTAAATCTAATTCGGATCCCAACTCCTTCTTCAACAGAGTTGTGTATGCTGTTGAAATGCATTAATTTTGTATTGAGCGTTTGGGATTTTGTGAGCGAATTAACGCTTGAAACTTTTTTCTGTATCTTGTCAAAATAGACTTTCTTTGATCTTCAATCTTTCAGGCCAGTAGGGTGGAAGATCAGAAGGCTACCGTACAACAAATTTCTCGACGAATTACAACACTAAAAGAAAACTGATATTAACGGGTCGATGGCCGCAGTGGTTAGGCGGCTGACTATTGTTGTGAGAGGACGATAGGCGCCGGGGTTCAATTCTCTGGAGGGACGGTGACATTTTTCCGGAGAGTTTAATCCCGGATCGACTTGCCATTCGCTGCTGGGAGCAAAGTGATTAACAGCGCGGCATCATAAAAGGCGATATGATGCTGTCACGAAGCCAATTGAACACAAGATACACACACAAAAAACTACACCGCGAGAGTTGCAGTGATAGCCAGACAAGCGATACAGTTGACGGAGTCACTGCAACTAAGCACCCACCACCTTAAAAAAAAAAAAATAATAATAATAGTGCCAACATGATTCGTTAAACTCATTCTATTTCGTACAGATGGAGTTCGTCCTCTTCGCCAAAATCGCCAATAAATAGCTAACTCAATACATGATTTTTGCATGTTGACATGTTGTTGCCAACCGCATATATAAAAAAAAAATTTCTGGAAACTTTTATTTTAATGTTAGATACGTCAATTCAATGAGTTTTAACAATTGTATTTTCGGGCAGGTTCCAACTTGAAGTACCATCTTGGAAAATAACGATTATGTAAACGATTTGAAAAATGATACCAGGTTGCGGATCAAAATTTGGAGTGAGTTTTTTTTGATATTTTGTATAAAATATTGTCAATTGTAATTGATTGTAATTGATTGCTGATTGAGTGGAGTCAAATGATTTTTTTTAAGTTTTAATAAATCTTTCTGCTACGCTGTTAACTGTCGGCCAATAATACATGATGGAAAAATTTGGAATAGAGTATTTATCAGTGATAAAAAAATATATAATTTCCTTTCCAGAATAAATAATTGATAAGTTTTTGACAGTTGTTGGATCCCTTGAAGTGGTGTATTGTGTAATTTTTAATTCTATTTTTAAAACTTCATAAATATGGTCTGTATTGGGGTCTTCCATAATTCTTGACTTCTTGTTGTGTTAGCTTTTTTCGTAAATTGATTTGATTTACCAGATTTACAAGATGATGGATTAAGTAATCGGAAACATTTAAGGCAATAAATTTCAAAGTTATAGCGTTGAGTCTTCAAAATTGATTTTCCCTATTGTCGTTGAATTCTCCAAAAGCTTGGCAGAAGCTTGCAGATGCTGTTTTACAAAACTTTTGAGGGGTGGTGCATCCTTGTGTCTCCATTCAATGCTCTGTCTTTTGATTCAAGATCATAATGGTGAACCCAGATTTCATCCACAGTAATGAATCTTGCTAGGAAGTGTTCAGGATCTCGCTTAATGATGGCCAAATTCATCTTTGTCAAATGCGCTTCTGTTCAACCACCTTTTTGGAACCTAATCATTTATATAAGGCTGAGTTATGAATTTCACAGTGGTTCAGAACCATGTCAATTTTTAATTCAATTTTGCTGTTTGATAGCTAAATTACTAGAAATATCTTATTTTACGATTTAAAAGAAAATATTTATAATTGTTTGCAAAATTCTGATTGAATTTTAATAAGTCTGTCATGCATTATCTACGATAATAAACGATCAAATTACGATAGGACTTATCTATTTTTAATCAATAATAACCAAATGTGTATTTTTACGGCCTATTGCTTTCCGTTTCTATTAAACTCTAGTATCTCTGCGTTTAATTCATGCATGTACGTAACAGGGCCGCGTCTACATTTAAACATTAGCCGGTGTGCTATTGTAAGCAATTCAATTCGCGGAGCTGGAATGGGTCGGTAAGAGCCCCAGGGGCCAGTCCCGCAAACTGCCGTAATTCTAGCCCATTGTCTTCTCTAACAAGAGATTTCATTATGGGGCGATATCCGTACACGTTAGTTCACCCGTCCGTACACATCTAGTCTAGCTCTCCAATTTCTAAGCTTGGCTTTTCTCCTCTCGACATCGGCTAAAAAATATCGATCTGGAAACGTGTAAGAAAGATGAATGTGCATGGACGTGACTATAATACTTCGTAATATATGACGATGAAGCATGTATTCAAAAGTTTGTTGATTAACACTTTTTTATTTCGAAATAAAATAAGAACAAGTAAGAGACTATCATTTGTAATAAATATAGTTGTTGCATCTAACCCTCAAAAAGGAGATTCTGCAGTCACACAAAATACTGGGGGAATCTTAAAGGAAAGTAGATTATTCGAAAAATTAGAGAATTACAGAAGAATGTTGTAACGAACTGATGATCTAGACAGTTTCGAAATAATATCGAGAACTTTGAAATTTAATGATTTATCTGGTGTACTTTGTGAATTGGTTTATCTTAAAATTACCTCAACTGGGTTTTCCTAACAAATGTATCAATAAGAAAATATGCGCAACCACTTTCTAAAGTGCGACTTAAACAATTCATAAAGTCTAGCATGTGTGTGAAGAAGTGAATTGTAATGGAACCTTATTAAGTGGAACTTTATTGCTTACGTTTTCGGATTGGTTTTAAGGACCACACCGCACTATTGAAACACCCTGTACACAATACAGATTTAATGACATTTTCATAACTGCCGGTTGACGTCACATTGACGTCACAATAACATTTTAACGACCTAAAGGTCGACAAACGCGCGCATGACGTTGAATAGCGGTTCAGTTGACCGTCGACAACGGTAGAGGTAACATCTATAGAGACGGTTGTGTTATTTTACATCGGACGAATTGAATTCTTCCAGTTTTACTGAAATTTTGGGAATCATTTCTCGTGAAATTACGAATGGAAGTTATCGAAAGATAGGTTGTGTTGTCCTTTCACCGTCGATACAAAGAAGGTGGTTAAGGTGGTTAATTTTCGAATCGCATTATTACTGGAGATGATGGCTGAGGTGTAACAGTAGGAACTACATAATATGAACGCTAATTCGAACTCAAATTTTGCTTTGATGCAACGAGGTATACGTTAGTGCGAGTTGTCCCTCTACAGCTCTTGTGTTCGTCAGATTCTCTCTCTTTGTTTTGACACTCGGATTCTGTCTGGGTGGGTGCTCTAATGGCAAGGTTCCGCTGACACCACATACCCTCGTGAGGGTCTATCAACCGATTAGAGAGATTTGACGTCCATGAGAGTCTCAAAAAGGACAGTCTCAATCTAATTTATATCTCGTTTGGATTAATTAATGGCAGCAATCTAATTTATATTCCGTTTGGGCTAATTAATGGCCCCAGAATGCCAAAAAAACCATTCATATTAGAACTGTTCTTATTGTTGATTGTTTGGTAGGTCGGTTCATAGCAAAGGTTTGGATATTGCGTTGAATGTTGGTCAACGTCTTGAGATAAGTGTTAAGCTACTGAAGGAGATCTTTATCTTATTTTTGACGGTTTGGTAAGTCGATTGGTGTTGACTACTGGTCGGAATGGTATGTTTGCTCTAATCTACATAGAGATGGTTTGGATTATTTTGGTATTAATCGTTTCTTGTATATCTACTACCGCCTTGCAAACGACCAGACATTTTGGTCGGATACTGTGATTTGTCCGCGATGACAGCTACGTTTGTTTCGTCTTCGTTTTTGCTGTTGATGCTTCGGCAGAAGGATCTCTACAGAAGATTCGAGCTCGCGACAAATTGTCAGCATCCCATCCATCGATTTTAAAGTTTATTGCAATGATGTTAGCTAACGTCAAAATTTCATTTTCAGTAACATAGTTCTCCAGACAAATCGATAGATTCTACTAGCTTTTTTTCCAATTTCACAATAGGATCTACCTGATATGAACGCTAGTTCAAACTCAAATTTTGTTTCGATGCAAACGAGGTAGACTTTAATGCGAGTTGTACCTCTACACCGCTTATATTCCTCAGATCCTCTCTTTTTGTGTTGACACTCGGATTCTGTCCGGGTGGGTGCTCTAATGGCATAGTTCCGCTGACACCACATACACTTGTGAGGGTCTATCAACCGATTAGAGAGGTTGACGTCTATGAGAGTCTCAAGAGGTCAGTCTCAATCTAATTTATATCTCGTTTGGATTAATTAATGGCTCCAGAAAGCCAGAAAAAGCGTTCATATTGGAACTGTTCCGATTGTTGATGGTTTGGTAGGTGATATTTTGTAGAAGATATTACAAATTGTTAGGATATGATGTGCATTTAAATACACATTTTTTTCAAAATTTTTGTAGTATTTTTTCGTAAAGATAATACGAACTATACAAAAAAAAGCTGCTTACGGTTAAAACGAACATGAGGTCTCTCATCGTAATATTTGTTATAACAACCTTCAATCTGTAGTTCTGCCATTTTTTAACTATTATTTTATTGACTTGTAAACAAATCGTTGAACAGAATCGATTGTGAGCTTCCAACTCGAATGCATTGAAATTCTATTGCAAATTCCTATAACGAAGCAGATATAAACGGTGTTTTGATTGTGTCATTTTCAAACGATTTGACGTATCTAAATCTGAATTGCTTTTAAAATGTTGGCAAACAGTTTCGCGATAATCGAAACCGTGAAAACTACCAAGAAATATCGTTATTAACGTTACGTTTATTAATTTTCAAAGAAGACATCGCGAGCAAAATTTCTGATCAATTTAGGCTAAAGAACAAAAATAAAAATAAAGTAACAAAAAAAATCACAAAGACACGCTTATCCATAACCATGGTCTTTTCAATTATCGAATCGAAAGCAGCATACTTAATGGACACTTCAAAGTTAATTTTATTCATATTTTAAAATCTGCCACTATTTAACAGGTGCGCAGTACGAACCCTCCGACACATAAACAAGCCATTCAATCTACCCCCGTACAGTTTGACTTCTCCACTACAAAATATATAACATTCTGAAGTAGATTCGAATTTAGGGAAAGAACCCCTTCGTAGAACAATGCACCGAGCAAGTGCTTTCAATAGCTAACGGTTCGTAAAACCAGGGATGTATTATTTTAAAGGTAAAAATAATTAAATCCGAAACGATTCATTTTTTTTTCTCGAATACAACATAACATAAGAATCGAAGGCGTTTTCCGACAAACAAATGACACGTCGCATAAAAGATAAAAGTCGTTTAAGGCACAAAGGTGAGCGATTATCGTCGAAAATAATTTATTGCACATAGTGGATGTCGTTAGCGCATTGAACGTTAGTCCTGAATACGACCCCCTATACGTCGCCGAACGAGGGGTTGTTCTGGTCGGTTGATCAAGGCAGCTGTGTCCTGATTTGATCGCAGGTTGTCGCGTGGTAGGACTGCTTGATTTGCCGCCGTGAAATCACAGTTAAACCGATGCAGTTCCGCCTGTTCTGCTTTTGAATATAACCAATGTAAATATTATTTTACGTTTTATTACGTTCGGACTGTTTGCTGAAATAAATTAGGAATGTATCAGGTAAGATCTACGGCAAAGTTGTAAAATATCAATGACGCATTAATGACTTCGACGTTGAATTAGAAACTTTTATCTTTACAATTATAATAATAATTTTAACACAAGAAAATAAGAACGCTTACGCTTTAAAGCCGAACAAAATTGAAATGTTAATGGTAAAATGTGAGAAAGTTGTATTTTGTGGTGGCAGCAGACCTAATGATATCAATGGGGAATTTGGGCAACAGATAGCTGAATCACGGTTAGAGCAAATAAAAGTGATGATATATAATCAGCAATAGGTCAAAAATATTTTTATTTCTATGACAAGAAAGCGTAATGAAAAGCTACAAGAAGATGAGGAGCAAAACTCAAAGAGCAAGCGACTTCCATGACAAGGTTAACGAGCAAGTAACCATCGATGTATTGTTATGATGTTGTATTTTACTTTCCTCATATTCTGTATTGTTGGTTGGAATATTTAAAAATTAATCTATGTCATGTAAATACATGTCAAAATTGGCATTTTTTGTGTGAAAATCTAACAAACCACTGGATAGGAGGGATTTCTGGATATTAAAAAAAGAATAGAAATGAAATTTTGAAAAAGACAAGTAAAAATAGTCGTGAAAATATATTAAAAAATGTATTTTCTTTAATGAATATTGACTGAAATATGTATATCCTAAAGTGTGGATAAGTCAAACACAAGTATAAATAAATTGGCTTAAGAAGAAATACTAAGAGAATAAGAAGAGATATTTTTTAAGAGAAGAAAAGGAAATATTTTAAAAGGAAAGTAGGACGCAGGAAGAGGAGACATTAAGAACACTAAAAGAAATAGGACATTGATATAAAATAGCGGAGGATAAGATTGAACCAAAAGATTGTTTTTTTAATATTGTACAAATAGATTACAACATTTTTAATTAGTTCGATAGGTATTGAATTGGGGCATTGTAAAAAATTTATGATTGTTAATTTAAAATTATATTTTAACATGTTGTTTTGATTCGTAATATATAGTTTTTTTGATCTAAAGACTCTCAATACAGTATATTCCAGAGACATAAAAAATTATGTTGTGACAAGAAACCGTGTCAAAGAAGACGAACTCTTCCAGGACATCATGAGATGTCAACATCATGTGGCTAGGTAAACGATCCAATCTCAACTAAGTTTCTATTAAGATATAGAAAAGTGGTGGTGGTTGTCGATGTCCTCACTACTTTATATACGAAACGTTAGTTAAAGTTTAAAATTTCCCCAATTAAAGGGTAAGATCAAAAATTTCAGTCACAAAATTTCGAAATTTTCTCTACGGTTTTAAAAACAAAAAAAAAACAAAAGGACTAACGGCGCTGCAGCATATGATACTAGTTTTTGCAGACAATATAGACTCTGTTTTTCGGGGGTTGGAGATCAGCTTCGCCTACCACCAGATCGCCTTCAAAGAATGCCATCGACAGTTTGGTCAGCTTACTCAATGCCATGCTTCAGCACCGAACTTATCCGGTGAACACGTCCCTTTCAATACAAGATACAATGGGCTAATAAATAATTAAGTTTTTAACAATTCTAATTAATTCTTAGTTACAGCAATAATTAAAATTGTTATAATAATGATAAATGTATTTATTGATATAGTTTTTCACATGTATTCTCTTCCATCGTATAGGCGAGAGAAAGACTCCAGAAGAATATGAAGAAGCCGTAAAGGAGATTCTGGAGAAAAATATTTCTGTTAGATCGATTGCCAAAGCCAATAATGTTGGAAAATCTTATTTAGCCCGTTTAGTACAAAAAGCCAAAAGTTTGACACCAGCAACCGATTTCTTTCACAGATCAAACATTGGTAATCGCAAGATATTTAAAGATGACGAAGAAGAATCCCTTTCTCAGTATTTAAAAACAGCATCTAAAATGGCGTACGATCTGACATACACGAAAACAAGAACTTGGCAGGAAAAACAAGAGGCAGGGATTGATTGACTGCGTGGGTTTATGGCTCGTCACCCTGATTTAACACTTAGACAACCTGAGTTAACAAGTCTAGCGCGTGTTACATCATTTAATCCAATCACGGTTGGAAAATTTTATCACAATTTGTAACTTGTTCTTCAAAAATATCAGTTTTCAAGTCAAGTAGCTTCAGTCTCATCAGCAGAACACGGTCAGTTGATAACTATGTTAGCATGTATTAGTATATTAGTATTATTAGTATAAGGACCTAATGCTAGAAGGTGCTCTCTTAGGCTCTATTGCCTTATCCCATAAGAGTGGGTGGATGACCAAACCGAAAATTTGTCATCAGCCTTCGCACATTTTCTTCATTATACACAACCTAACGAAGAAAAACCAATACTACTCCTTATTGATAATCACATGAGTCACCTTAATGTTGCTGTAATTAAGAGCGCAAAATAAAATGGACTAGTAATTATGACTTTTTCCCCTCACTGTAGTCATAAACTGCAACCACTAGATGTCGCAGTTTATGACTCATTCAAAACAATCTTCAGGATAACCCAAAATAATTGGTTTGTATCGAATCCTGGGAAAACGATTTCTCGTTATCATTTGCCTAAATTTACAAAAACTTCGTTTGTAGAGGCATTTACTTTAAAAAAACATGACTAAGGCATTCGAAAAAACAGGAATTTACCCATTTAACGCGAGGAACTTTGACGAGTCTGACTTTCTTACCTCCTACGTGAGCGATTGACCGCTCTTTGAAAGTAATCAACAATCAGTTTCAAACTCCGCTGTACATAGTACAACTGCTACTATCAATCAGCACAATAATCATTCCACTTCCTTCGATACAAGTCCAGAAAGTGTTAGGCCCTTTCCCAAAGCGGAATCTAGAAAGTTATCAGGAAGAGGAAGGAAGAAAGGTTCTTCAAAGATCCTAACGGATACTCCAGAAAAAGAAAGTATAGAGAAAGATTTTCTGAAAAAGGAAATAACACGCACAGAGAAAGTGGAAGTAGTAAAGAAGAGAAAACAAATAAAAAGGAAAATATGCAATGAATCTAACGATACTGATATATCAGTGACAGATGCTGAAAATCTTAAGTTGCCTGACCAAAATGAGCCTTTTGTAAAAGGGGATTAGGTCTTGGTTGTATTTCCAACGAAGAAAACAAAAAAAATTGCTGTAGGGAATACGAGAGAGCGTTGTTACATTCGCGGAATGAGCGGGTTGTAGGGGGGTGATTAGGCGCATTGGGGGCGTGGCCTGTGCAGCGACTCATAATTAGTATAAATACGAAGTTTCATTGTTATTAGACAGTTAGTCTTTGAGCTATCATCAACCAAGTAACATAAACCAAGTAACCAACCAAGTAACAACAGCGCGTAGAGTGTTCGCGTGCATGTTTGGACCCCTGTAATGAAGACAAGGATGGTGTATTGAGTCGAATTGTTACTGGAGACGAAACTTGGCTTCATCATTATGAACCTGAGTCCAAACAAGACTCCATGCAGTGGCATAAAAGGGCACAGCACCTCCCAAGGAATTTAAAGTGTCACAATCAGCTGGGAAACTCATGGAAACGGTATTTTGGGAGTCGGAAGGAATATTGTTGATTGATTATAAAGATAAAGGTGTTTCTATAACCGGAGAATATTACGCTTCAATATTAGAGCGACTAAACGAAGCCATTAAAGAGAAAAGACGGGGAAAATTGACGAAAGGTGTGCTGCTTTTGCACGACAACGCGCCCGTCCACAAGAGCCGCGTTGCGTTAGCTGCCCTGCATAAGGTGGGCTTCGAAATTGTCAATCACCCACCCTACAGCCCAGACCTGGCCCCGAGTGATTATTACCTGTTTCCGAAAATGAAAAAAGAGCTGCGGGGTAACAAATTTACTGCCGATGATGAAGTCAAGGAGGCAGTTTCGGCGTATTTTGCAGATAAAGAGAAATCTTTTTTTTATGAGGGTATAAATAAATTAATTGAAAGATGTGAAAAATGTTTCCGTCTTGAATGATATTGCAATGAAATTGCCACAGCCTTATATTCGCCAAGGCACCGACAGATTAAAGACATTATATTTATTTAATAATGAATTTACTGGAATGGTATTTTGCTAATGACGAAATTAAATATAGGTACTTATCTAATAAATAATTATCCCTTTCATACCGAACCAAATGATGAAAGGGACAACTGCCAATCGTTACTTAATTTAATTATTACTTAAGTCAATAATGGAGTTTCTTTGAAGTTCTTTTTTGGTTGTTATTTTTATAAATATGTACTACAGCTTATGTTTTATGCAATGCTACCTTATACTTTCAATAAATGTTATTAATACTTTAAAACAGTTATAAATTAAAAATGTCCTTTTCATCCCCACTCTCCCCTAAGCCAAATTGAAGCCATGTTGAAGGTTTTTTATAGGATAAAATGTATTTTACTATTTCCACAGGATCACTATGTCAAGCTGGTCTATTGTGGTGTTATTTTAGTTTCATTGTATTTTTAAAGAAAAACACTACAGCTTGTATTTAAAAAAATTTCTATCAGTTATCTTTTTATTAACCAAAAAAATATTGTGGGAGTACAAGAAATATGACTTTTTTCGAAACTTAAAATAATACACAAACTTGTATTCATATAGCTTTATTTTCCTCATAGATTTCATTGTAAAAATATATTTGAAACAAATATATAATATTTCTGCTATAAAATCACAATATTGCAATAAACAATACCTCCTTACATGTAAATATGTATATCAAAAAATTCTCATAAAATTTACAAAAATTCATTTACAAACTTAGATCGCGTTTCGATCCGTGACTAGAATAAAAGCTCAGTAAACAAACTACCACATTTATAAAGAGGGGGAAGACTAATTAGCATACCATCCCTTCCTTTGTATGTATGTATGTACAACCAAAAATGTAATTTGTGAATTATAAACACTCATACATCATATTATTATTATAATATTGCAACTTATCATCATAATAACCCTGACTGCAATAATTCGGGATATATTTAGAACCGTCGTTACTATTGCTTTGTTTCTCATAATAACAATTGCTGTAAGCTTCTTCTTCTTCATTTTTATAAAGGTAATCCTGCATAAAACTGGCGTTCGTAATACTACCACTTGTAACGATAGCATTCGAATATTTCTGAGCACAATTTTTTGTTGTTATGCTATTACCATGCCTGTTAATCGAAACCGCAACGTTTCCCACATTTATAGTTATACTATCATCAGTGCAAGGATATTTATCAACGTCATTCAAAGCTTGCATTAAAGCGTAAATATAACTATGTGCGAATCGCAACGTTTCGATCTTGGTCAGCTTGGTATCCTCAGGAAAAGTAGGTAAAACGCACCTTAACCTATCTAAAGCTTCGTTTAACATATGCATTCGATTCCGTTCCCTATCGTTAGCTTTCAATCTTCGGCAGCGTTTAATTTTCATGATTTGCGACGGGCTTTTAGCTCTAGTCACCCGATTCCTTCCAGTGGCGTAGCGCCTCTTAGGTTTAGAATTATTTTCCTCATTATGATTCGATGATTTAACGGGAGTTGATGTTTTTAAATCGCTGTCATCGTTGTATAATAAAGCGTTGCAGAAATCGTCCTCTTCGGATTTCGGGAATAAATTCCTATTAACTGGTAGTACGCATGGTGTTGCTTGGATGTAATTAGTACGTTTAGGTGGGGTGTATTTTTTATCGAAGCCGACTAAAGAATTTTGAAATGCTCCGTGGAAACGTTCGTATAGCATTTGTTTCTCCGGTGTGTTTAGTTCGCTGTATTTCTTTGGTGTACGGCTGCATTCGAGGTCGAATTCCATGTAATCGCTGTGGGCGTCGTTGAATTCTGTTGTTTCTGATTTGAAGGACATCTCGAAGCCGGAATCGGAACTATCATCGTAGCAGATTTCGAAATTTGTGAAGTTGCTGAGGGACATCTGAAAAAAAAGGAAAACAAAAATTAAATCAGAAAATCAAAAATGGAGTAATGTTTCTTTTTAAATTAAGATTTTCATGCAATTATTTAAAATAAAAGCAATAATAACCGGCAGTATTGCTGTGGTAACTACTTTGGATCAGAAACATATGTAGATTTATTTGTTTAAATGTTCAGGTTATCTGCGCCGTATTTAACTGTAGCTTTTACTTGCACGAATTAAATTTTTATTTGTCCTTACAATTTTTTTCTCAGTGCAGAGTGCGGCATGGAAATCACCGGAAGAGCCAAAATATAAGAGCAAAAACAAAACAATGCTGACCGTTTTCTTCGATTCAATTCACAGTGAATTCGTCCGAGAAGGTCAGAAGGCGAACGCAGAATATTATCCGGGAGTTTTACAACGATTGTTGGTCAGAATTCGACGAGTTGGTACGTCATGGTACGTCAATTCTTGACCGACCGAAAAAGGCGTTATTGTTATCAATTATCCATTCACCTGATTTGACTCCTTGCGACCAAACTGAAATTGGCGATGAAAGGAATTCGTTTGGGTCATCCAAAATATTTCGACCGTCATACTAAAGGCTATTCGAGCCGATGAATATAAAAAATGTTACGTTTCCTGCGCTGTATCGATTCAGAAGGAGACTATTTTGAATAAACAAGAATAAAAAATCAAAATAACAAAGGCTTCCTTATTATTTTTTTTTACCGATCTCTTTGGATTAGGGACAGGCTGTGTATATGAATCAGCTTTGCAACTATTTAAGCACACATTTATCATTTGTAAATTGAAAATTTGTTGTTGTTAGTAGTTTTCTTTTTCTTTTGCGCTTTATCTTTCGTAAATTGAATTTTAAGTTAGAGTTAATATTTAGTTTAATAGTTAAGTTTAATTAGTTAATAATTTCAGATTTAAATTTTATTACATTAGATTTCTTATTGATATTTATCTTTGCAGTTTTTGATTCTCACCGATGTATCTTGCAGTTGATTTTTTATCTCTCTCTTTTCCTCATTATCTTTCGTAATTTGAAATTTTTGGTTTTGACCTAATATGTATTTGGATTTAATATATAGATTTAATTAGTTAATATTTCAGTTTTAAATTTATTACTTTTGATTTATTATTGTAGGTAGGTACTATTTCACTGTGGTTTTGGTTTTTTGCCAATATGTATTTGGATTTAATATACAGGCTATCCCAGCTGACGCGGTTTCTTTGATAATTTGTTTATTTTACAATATAGAGAAAAAAGTTTCAAATAAAAGTTGTCCCTATTTATACGATGCATAGCTAGAAAATATTTTCAAATATACAGGATGTCCCAATTATAGAAAAAGCGTATGTAACCTTATTATTTTAAATGGATCACCCTATATATTTTATATTTTTTAGATTCTAAAAATAAATATTTTATCAAACATTTTGCAATTGCAGCGCTCTCGTTAATGAGCTGTAGGATCAAAACTAAAAAAGGTAGAAAACTTTTGTTTGCGTAAATTGAGACGTCTTCAATTGCTTTACTATTTCCTATATTAATATGTACGGATCCATTTGTTGACATAAAGCTACTGGCGCCAACATTTGGAAACATTTAAATGTCAATAACTCTGTTTTTTAATGGGACACCCTATATCTGTTTACAGTGTTGGATGTAAAATTAAATTCTCTTTCTTTTGATATAAGAATGTACCCATTTATCTATAACCGTTTTAGAGAAAAATGTATATTTCTTCTGCTACTGTCGAAACAGACCACTTCAATTTGCACAAAGTAGGCTAGGTAACAATAATATTATGACAGATATATTTAATAACCGTTTGTACCATTTATAATTATACACAAGTAATAACTTTAATTTAAATTTGTATTATAAAGCAATTTCTAAGGATGATAACATTTATTCCCAATCCTTTTATAAAAAATGTAATTACTTTCTATTTTGTGACAAAATTCAGCTGAGAAGATATATGTGTCAGCGAATTATCTTGGCGTTTCAAGAAATCCGCCCAATCATGCTGAGAAATGTTGAACAATCATTTAAAAAATGTGTTCGTAATTGTTTCGACCAAGACATTTCGAAAAATAAATTGAATAAAATGAATTTAATAACACTACATTTATAATGTGCATTTCCTAGTTCACGCATTTCCTTGTCTTTTTAAAACTCTTTTTGTTGCGTTTTTTATGTTGTTATTTGTTGAAAGGTCCTGTTCTGTTATAATTGTTTACAATACAAATTTAAATTGAGCTTATTACTTGTGTATAATTATAAATTGTACAATTGATTATTAAATATATCTGTCATAATATTATTGTTACATAGCCTACTTTGTGCAAATTGAAGTGGTCTGTTTCGTCAGTAGCAGGAGAAATATACATTTTTCTCTGAAAGTTTTGAAGATAAATGGGTACATTCTTATATCAAAAGAAAGAGAATTTAATTTTACGTCCAACCCTCTAAACAGATATAGGGTGTCCCATTAGAAAAACAGAGTTATTGGCGTTTAAATGTTTCCAAATGTTGGCGCAAGTAACTGTATGTCAACAAAAGGATGCGTACACGTTAATATTGGGAATAGTAAACCAATTCAAGACGTATCAATTTGCGCAAACCAAAATTTTCTACCGTTTTTAGTTTTGATCCTACAGCTCATTCACGAGAGCGCTGCAATTGCAAAATTTTTGATAAAATATGTATTTTCTCGAAAACAAAAGCACATAGGTCTTGGAAGGTCTTAATAAAAGTTACTTAAAATATCATGTAGAATCTAAAAAATATATAATATATAGGGTGACCAATTTAAAATAATAAAGTTACATACGCTTTTTCTATAATTGGGACACCCTGTATATTTGAGAATATGCACTGTATAAATAGGGACAACTTTTACCTGAAACTTTTTTCTCTATACTGTAAAATAAACAAATTATCAAAGAAACCGTGTCAGCTGACACACCCTGTATAGATTTAATTAGTGAGTTTAATTTTAGTGAGTTACCTTACTAAAATCGTTCGAAGACTAAGTCGTACCGAGTGTACCTACAGGTATACTACAATACCTTTATATGATTTACCATGTAAATATTTTCTGGTTTCAAATAAATAAATAAAAAAATAAATTGGATAGCTGGATTTGCAATAATCTAGACGTAATTCCTCAAGAGCTTCACGCGATTCAATTGTTCAGCTAATGAATGTTTAATAAAAAGTGAGTGAGGCATCTTTAATGCAGAATTAAGATCGTCGTTTCAACTTTCATAAAAAAAAAACGATAATATAATAAAAAATTTATTGAACGTTTCGTGCACTGTACTGGCTCAGTAGGAGACTGTTTTGAATAAACTGTAATAAAAAAAGAAAATAGTAAAGGCTTTGTATTTTTTTTTAGACCAATCTCATTGGATCTGAGACGAACACAGTAACATTTTACATTTTCAAAGTCAAATTTTCGTTTATTTGAACATTTTTCCTCAAATTTATAAATACCATTTATTGTTACCATTTTTTAAAGATTTTTGTAACTTTATATTTAATAGGTCTCCTGAAGAAATTCTTAATAAAGAGCGAAAGTTCGAGAGAATTCAAACAAAGAGTGTAGTTATTATTATTATAATTGTATTTTAATCTTAAAATCAATTTATTTCACAACACATAATAATAAATATGTTCTTATCAAAATTACTTCATCACTGCAACAAAAAACTAGACATTTAATATGTGTGAAATCAAATTTAAACGTGCCTATCAAAAAAAAATCTCTAAAAATAAAGAAATCATTGATATGTAGAAATTATGTTGATAATCTCCTGAAGAACCCAACAACTACTAATTGAAAGAATGCTCTTAGTATGCGTTTGCCAGAAAATCCAGTCTCCAGTTTTAGAAAAGGTTTTCTAACGCGAAACAGTGCTTTAGCAAACTGATTTTAGGGAGATTCGTAATATTGATTGAATCAGCCGTTACTTGCTGGAACTCCATAATAATTAAGGTTGAAGTGAAATACACTTTACAACTAATTCCAGTATAATTACAAATATGTATTTAAATAAATGACACGTTTCGCTACGATGTAGCTTCTTCAGATCTTACATTACTACTAGCCTACAAATTTATGATATACAACTTATTTTCTACCTTTATTCTCGAACGTGACCAACTATGGTCTCTGACAAGATGTACTATCGAGAGCATTTTAAACGACTCAAACTCCCATAAAACGTATCTATTGTAGGCTTTCCTTACTCGGAGCAATATTTAGGTAAATATAACTGGGCAACTATAATAAGCCGTATAGCCGCAGGCCGGAGGGTAGACACTATTTAAAAGAAATCTAAGCGAAAAGAATTATGAATATACATATTTGACATGAATATGATGGACTCAGCGAAGAGGTAGACCGTACTCAAGTTAATTGAATAAGAGAAAATGTCATCATTTTTCTCAGGGAAAATATTGATCTAACAACAATTATTGTAAAAATTATAAACTTACAGATTGGGACACGTAATTATGGAAACAATTTAATATTACTTTATTAGTATGTGGTCAATGTTTTAATTAAAATAGCCGATAATAGATAACGTATGGAAATATTATGTGATTAACGTCTTTTTACAAGAAGTCTCAAATTAAACAAGGTATACTTCTAATACTAAAATATCTATTATTTCTTAGCCTTTTGTGAAATTTTATTTAAAATGTCGGTTTTAATTGAAATAATACTTATAATTCACTGAGATTAACAATACAAAATTTGATGAAGAAATATAGTTGTTATAAAAGAAGATTAATGACAATATTTGTCGGTGTTTGTTTTAGCGGTTTCTTAAGAACTTTAAACGTTTGTATAAATACGACAGTTATATTAATTTAATAAGAATTTAAAGCCAATAATAGTTATTTCTTAGAACAATTTGCACTACTGAAGTAAATTCAATATAATTTCTTAATGTAGAATTAATTGTCAACCGTTAACTACCTGGAGTGCGTTCAAAAATGGATGGTAATGGTACGGTGATACCGTGGGAATAGTAATAGGTCTTACTTGTAAAAGTATAACCTTAGCAGGATTATTTCCGAACGCTTTATGGATAATTGTAATGGTAATTTACCTGTCAACTGTCAACGTTCAGTTTGCGACGAGATGCTGACGGCTCCTCTTACTTCGCATGTGTCTTTTAAAACTCGATTTGGCGGATTCTTCTCGTATTCAAATGCAATCACTGTTTAGTGACATTTTTTAGTTCTTATCAAAAGTGTAAAATATAAAAAAAATACTGAAATAAATGGGTAAATAATTCAATATAACTGATTCTTTGTGCTATGTAGTCTTGACTTTTTTTTTACCTAAATTATCTTTCTTCCCTGATGTAAGATGACTATCAAAAGTACTATTATATTAAAAAGCGTTTCATGTTCATAAATCGCTTTATATCAAATTTTGCGAAATATTTTTGGTAGGGAAAAATCTGGTAGTAAAAGAAAAACTTCGCAATAAAGAAATTTTCTTCGTTAAGTAGAAGTTGAAATACATGCAAGTGTATTCTGAAATTCAATGTGTACATGAAAATAGAAAAATTCGCTAAAAGGGTGTTCGTTAATATAGAAGTTTTACTGTTAATGCGCATACTCGGTAAGGTTTTACCGTGCTCAAATATACGGTAACAAAAGTAATCCCTTAGCATTCCCCGACTTAATTTTTGAACGCTGGGAATATATTCCAGTGTAAAATATTTTTTAATTCTGAACGTTCTTTGTAATCCCGTAGTAAATATTTCTTACTCGATAATGATTTTTGAACGCACTCCTGGAAAATGTTTAATTTATAAATATCGAGGGTCCGTAAATGTTTGAAGCTGACAGCTACTGTCAAAAATAAAAATTTTGGTTAAGTTTGGTTAAGTTTGTCACACTACAGCTGATTTCGATCGCAAGAATTAACATTAGCGTCCCATGCGGTAGTTACTTTCAGTATGATTATTAAAATTGTTTCTTAAAATCAAACACAATATGCTTCCTTTTGGAAACGCTTATTGCTAATTAAAATTAATAATTATAGAAAATTACTACTATAAAACCATTGCAATGACAAAAAAAACAAACCCAACGAAATTACAGACGCGCGACTATGGCCATAGAGGAATAAACCAACTGAAATTCTCAGGGCGGTAAACTTTAAGCACAGATACTGCATACATTTTGACAGACGTCAGCTTCAAACATTTACGGACACGGTGTACTAGTCAGGTGCCGAGCAATACGTTTTCAATTGTCTCGTCCAATAAAATGTTCCTAAATCAACTGATAATTACCTTATATATTTTCGCTCTATTAAAAAATTAATATATTTATATTCAGAAATATATATTTCTTTAAATTGATATTTAATTTTAATCATTTCTTAATGTTTTGCAAACATTGTTTTTCCTTCATCAAATTTCCTATAAACACAATAGTAATATAAAAACATATTTTAAACTTGCACTGCGTATGAATTTTCTAGACATAATATCAAACAGAGCGAATTTCGTCAATAAATACGAATCATATTATAATAATGTAGGATGTATTACAATCATCATAGGATATACAATTTATTGCGAATCTTTCTACCTGCTTGTTATCGACCTGTAATTACAGTCGCCCAGTGCTACTTCTCAAATGTTTCGAGTAGCTGTATACGGCCATAACGCTTGAAGTTTGAGTCGTTTAATAAGCTCGCGATAGTACATAACTGTATTTTAACAATTTTAACGATACCAATTCAAAAGCGGAGAATTATTGAGGTCTATTTAGTCATTTAAAAGTATATGTGTGTATTTAAGTTTATTTATTTCTAAGGCTTCGATTAAATTTAATTTTAAACTTTTCTATTGTAAATGTAGTATCTCAAATCTATTGTTAAAATTATGGTTATTTTCTAGGAGGTGACTCGCGTAATTTGAATCTGTCTTTTTATTGCAATAGCTCTTGAAGTGTTCATTTATTCTTTTGTCAAAACACCTTCCGGTTTGACCTATATATATTTTAGGGCAGTCCATACATGTTAATTTATAAACTCCTGATTTTTTACCTTCGTTTGTCTTAGATTTATTGTTTTTTATGTGTTTCGTAAGCTTAAGTTTACACTTTATAATGACTTAATATCTCTTTTGTTTTTGGGTAAACCATTTCTACATCCTTATTGTATTTCTTTTTTCTCAATATTTTATCTACTATATTTGGATTATATCCATTGTTTTTCGCTATTTGTTTTACTATGTTTAATTCTTTAAGAAATTTTTTTCCTTATTTAATGGAACTGACAACAATCTATGTATCATGGAGTGGAGCGTGGAGATTCCTAATATTGCTTTTAGTCTTCTATATGTAATTAATGATAGTATGGCATCCGTTGACAATGATATGACCAGCATAAGTTACGTTACTTATAAGTAGTGTTTTCTAGAGATTCTATAGTCTGATTTATCCAATCGAACACACAGAATTGATAACAGGCGTTCCTCAGGATTCCATTTTGTAACTTCTTATATTGATTAGGTATACAAGATGGATATTATTAATCAAAAATTATGGTGTATCAGCAAAGTGTTCCTAAAACACTTAAATATAAACTTTTTCTAAATTCTGAAGAAACCAATGTACTAGTTCGAGTTATTGGTTTAACATTGACTGGTGGTAAGTTTTTTTGTGTGTTCAATTTGCAAGAAATTATAATACTTCAAAATTGCAAAGCCAAAACCGGTAAAACCATTCATTAATTATATTGACATGAGATTCATTCCACTTACCTTTCTAGTACAACATAAAATTATTACAATATGTCTTCTATAAACGTGAAACAAAACTTTACACTAATGCAAAAAAACAAACATAAAAGAAAAAAACTAATCGCAAAAAACTATACTAATTGCACAAAACTGTAACTAATGCACTTTAGGGTTCTACTAAATTAATATAAGGGGTGTTTGATTTTATATGTGTGGGCCCCTCCACTACGATTTTGGTCCCTATACACCAAGTCCCTCATTGGTCGCACCAGGACGAGTATTCCCTTGTTGTAACCCTTGAGCTGACGGTGCTGTGCAAATAACGAAGACTAATTATAAATTTATGAAGTCCGTGTTGATTTTATAGTTTATTTGTTAAAAGTTAATATATATAAGTGCGTCTATACATGCTATGCTATATAAATTTTATATACATATATACAAGGTGATTGGTGAGAATGGCCTATTAAAAGTATTATACAAACGGATCGGAATTTTGAAACAAAATTTTGCAGTTGGATATGGTTGAATATGAACTATCACGTGAAAATATTTTTGAATAAATATCACTTCCGGTTAACCGGAAGTGGGCATCAACTTCGATTTTTTAAATATCATGCTATAAAATAAATTACAAATTCAGCTTCTATGATGAATTTTACACATATTTCATGTATCATACCGTATACCTAAATACCATTTCTTCTGAGTTATTCGCAATTAAAGAAAAAAAGTGACAGATACCGATTTTACTTTATAGTGATATTACTTCCCGTAGGAGTAAATGAGGCGAATGAAATTTTGCATACGCACAGCTGATATTATGTAGTTATACAGCATTTGAAGTTTTTTTCTGTAACATAATACAGGCTGTTTAAAAACTTAATTGCTTATAAGTAAGTTCAATCCGCGGAAAGTACATTTTCTTAAATGGAAAGGTATATATTTTATTAAATATTATGATTCTACAAAATATTCTCTTTGAATCCGTATTAGGTGTTCCTATACCTAAAATGTAAGGTTAATAAATTATAACGATTTAATTAACCTCCGTACCTAAAATGCTCAAATATGTCAATTTACAGAAGCAAGTGTGCTTAGCTCATTTGTTTTACATACTTACTTGCCACTTATTTTGACGTCTGTCATTTTAGTTAGTTGTTCTCGCGTACACTGTAGGAAATAGATCCACACCAGTACAATAATTAGGGTAAACAATGTGGGTGTTTACTTTACAACAACAAAAAATTATTTTATTTGTTACAAAACATATTGTTATCTTAGTATTTTTTTACAATTTTTATTTTACCTCTGTAATAACATTGTTTTCGTTTCTGTGCAATACATTTTTCTCAGTATATTGTGTTAGAATGGATTAGCATTGAGAATAGACCAAATCAGGTAATCATGAATTTATTTATTATGCAAAGTGAATGTAATCAAATAGTGAAATAAACGCATCAAACGTTTAGTGAAAGATACTAACATTTACAAGCAATGATCAGCAAAAATTTCTAAGAATTTTTAAGATATAAAAAGGTTTAACGACCGATATGTTCGTAGAACAATGGTGAAAGAACAATACCTGTTAAGTAATAATAACAGTTATAATTATTTAAGAAGGCAGATATTAAAAAACAGTTGAAGTAGTGTGTCCAAAAGAAAATATTTTGTTGAACGTTTTTTTACTGAATGAAATATTAGTTGATTGAAGAGTCTTTTGTGTATCTAAAATAAAAGTAAAATCCAAAGTGTGAAGTAAAACCCACGTGTAACAATATCAGTAAAAAATTTAGATTATCTAAGAATTCTCCTAGATACTCCCAACAGTTGGTATTTGAATAATCAACATAAAGTAAATCTACATCAAAGGTCTAAATAATTAGTAATAACAAATTAGGTAAAATTAAAAAAATAAAAAAGATAATATAAAAGATACAGTAGAAAAATTATAAGAACAACAATAATAATAACAGAAATAAATAAGTTATCTAAATGGTTCGACATGGCAACCATTTCTATTGAGGCATTCTATATTCGGAGACGTATTCCTATAATTCTTGCTAATCATCTGGTGTTATTTGCCTAAACGATCCCTTATTCCTATAATTCAATCGGAGGACGTTTCGAAAATACGATTAACAAAGTGACAGACGTCAAAATAAGTAGCAAGTAAGTATATAAAACAAATGAGCTAAGCACACTTGCCTCTGTAAATTGACATATCTGAGCATTTTAAGTACGGAGGTTAATTAAATCGTTGTAACTTATTAACCTTACATTTTAGGTATAGGAACACCTAATACGGATTCAAAGAGAATATTTTGTAGAATCATAATATCTAATAAAATATATACCTTTCCATTTAAGAAAATCTACTTTTCGCGGATTGAACTTATTTATAAGCAACTAAGTTTTTAAACACTCTGTATAATGTTACAGAAAAAAAACTTCAAATCCTGTATAACTACATAATATCAGGTGTGCGTATGCAAAATTTCATTCACCTCATTTACTCCTACGTGAAGTAATATCACTATAAAGTAGGATCGGTATCTGTCACTTTTTTCTTTAATTGCGAATAACTCAGAAGGAATGGTATTTAGGTATAGGGTATAATACACGAAATATGTGTAGAATTCATCATAGAAGCTGAATTTGTAATTTATTTTATAGGATGCTATTTAAAAAATCGAAGTTGATGCCCAAAAATATTTTCACGTGATAGTTCATTTTCAACCATATCCAACTGCAAAATTTTGTTTTAAAATTCCGATGCGTTTGTATAATACTTTTAATAGGCCATTCTCACCAATCACCCTGTATAGGTACAATATGTAGATGTTTCTCTTTTGCTTGTGTTATTATTATGATAGGTGGAAGGGCTTGTAATCCTTAACCGTACCTGATACATTATCCCCATAAACTTTCATATCCTAGCTACTCATTCATACATCAGTCAGTATCTGATCTGTTGCACAATCGCTAATCTCCTTCGATCTAAAAACATTAGCAGCAGCCCGTGAAATAATACTTTAAGTACCCCTTAATGGCGATTTAGATTTGTAGATATTCAAACCAGCTTGCTTTATATGTTAGGACTGTTTTTTTTTCAAATAAATATTAAAATTTGACTGAAATAAAACTTAAGAGACATTTTTTCCAATGCATATTAAGAATTTTTAGAATTTTTTTAATCCGTACAAGTTATTAAAAATTGGGTTTGTGTTTTCTGTTTCACGTTTATCTTTTTTTTATTTTTTAACGTCCATATTCTTTTTTCAATGTGTTTATTAATGAAATTTATGGGATAGACGTTGTTTTGTAAAATGACTCTAATTTTGTTGAAATTTTGAATTTTGAATCGATCTACTAAGCTGTTTATTACTCTTATTTTGTATTTTACCGGTGTATTTGATAGATAGTGTAGGTATCTTCCTAAATGGGTGGGTTTGGTGTACCAATTCGTTGATATTTTACCTTCTTTTGACTTATTACTGTATTCTCTAATTGATTGATTGATTCTAGATTGGTGAACCCATTGCAGTATCAAAGGTTTGTTCATAGATTTTATTGTCAAAAGTGAAGTATGCAGTTTCTAAACAAAGCTTGAAGACATCTATAAACTGATCTTTAGTTAGTATAGTAAAATTTTGGATTTCGTTCCATCTCTTCTTTAAAATTTCAATTGCTAATTCTATAGAAATGTTAGTGTATAATGACACTACGTCCAAACTAATCACTTTGTAGTTTGTTGATATTTTTTGATTTTTAATAAATTTATGGAAATCCCACGAGTCTTTTGTGTGGTATTTTGATTTACCTAAAATTTGGGCGCAGAGGAACATATTGTTTATGAATTTTGGGTAACCTATACTTTCACTAAAATATAACTAAAAGAGAATTTTTATTTAAGTTTACATCAATAAATCAATAAATAGCCAAATTCCAATTTTTCCATCAAATCATTTCTTGTTATGTGAATCAAATCGAGGTCTAACAACAGCTGCAAGAAACATCACTTTTGTTATGAATGTTTTGGATTTGATGCGCTCAATTAGATAGATTTCTCATCAATGTGAACCGTATCAAACATATCCGGGAATCGAATCCTCCCATCTTAGAAAAAAATTGCAAATGACGTAATATAAACACAATTCGCTCTCCTCTTTATTTGCATCCGTCAACAGAGGCTTTAATGTTGCCGTGCACATTCGCACATCTCCAGCTTTTATCCGACTATACAGAGACGACCAGCATGACAGGTATGCTTTTGGAATCAAAAAGTAAGACTTAATTTGGTACACGAACCGATCTAAGACGGCTAATGGTACTGATGCAAGGATATACTCTCAGAGATAGCCTCATCAGAGAATTAATACAGCTTATTGTTAGTAGAAAACAGCTCTGCATTGTTACTGACCTAATGACTGGTCATCCTGTGGAAAAAGAACACCTACACAAAATCGGAGTGTTGAAATAGAAAGAAAGCTATTTGGGAGAACGAAAGGAGACCCAAAGATACACACCTTACAAATTAGTGGAGAAGACTCGGTTAGGGATCTGTACAAATTAGTGGGTGACCATAGATCGGGATGATTAGAGGGAAAAAAGGCTTCCACAACCGATCTGAAGGTTTTTCTTTTGTTTAATGTGCACATTACGAATTCTGCCATTCAATACCATAATTTTTCTTTTTCGGACCAACTCGACTGCGTTTTCTTGAAGTCACATTCGATGGATTGAGTTTTTTGCCTCACTTCCAGATTGTATTCAGTTGCAATTGGCTTGTATACACCTCTCTGAAGAATTATATTGTCCATATTTATGGGGTAGAAATTTGAAACAATTAAGCTTCTCCTCTGTAATTTGCCGACGTCTGTATCGACTTGTGTTGTGTAGTGCCTTGCGGTGCGCTACTTCCCACCGTACTCACTAGAGGGCATCAGGTTCGAATTAGTCCATTTTCGGAGTTAAGTTGAGAGATGAAAGACGTCATTCGGAGTTGCGCTGATGAGACCTGGAAGGTCGAAACCGACCTCCTCCACTTCTAATGCTTGATTAGGATGAATTCCAGCAATATACCATGAGATCCTATTACAAGAATTTTTTTGGTTCCTACTCCAAATTGTTTACTAAACAATTGAGTAAACTATCCAGTAATTGAACAACAAAGTTCGGAATTTTCTATCTTTTAAATAACGATGAAATAAAGCAAGAAGATAATGGTTATGATGTTTTTTTTATAAAGAAGTATGATCAATTAAACTCATAAGAAAAAAATATTGAGATGGGACAGAGGGAGTAATAAGTCAGCCAGAAATAACCAAAAAAGTTTAAAACTAAAATTACAAAACATCTAACCAGACAACTTTTTATATAATAAAAGGGAGGATAAGATTTAGAGCCTTTAAAGGCCTTATCGACACTTTATTGGCCAAATTTTTCATTGTTCTGTTACTACTACAATCAAAACCAATTTAACTTTGTATAAGAGTCTTCTTTTTGTACATTCTTTTGACCTGGTTCTTATGATTATTTATCCAACAGGTTAGTCTTGTCTCTTGTAATGAAGTGATTTTGTTCGTCTGTCCCATTCATACCAAAAATAGCAAAACTTTGTATAGCCTCAAACTAGATGTCTGAACCCTGGGATCTTTTACATTTCTGGTATTGTGTTCATGTATATCCTGTACAGCAGCTATTCTTTCACTTAAATAAGATGATAACATGCAGTTTTTCATTTTAAAAACAAAAGTCATGGTTTTGTAGGCTATGTATTGTTTTATATTTAACAGGTTCAACACCTCGAGCATAAGCTGGATTGATGTATACTTAATGCACTTTAATATAATTTTTAATGTCTTATTTTGCAGCTTTTGTAATTTTTGCATTCCACCATTGTTTATGCTGGACAATACTGTTGAACAAAAGTCCACATATGGTGATATAGTAGCCTTGTACAACAGTAACAAAGTATACAAAGATAAATTCTTACTTATTCAACTTAGAAAGAAAACTTTTTGTGATATCTTATTTAATAAATATTGCACATGTGATTTAAAATTAATGTTAGCACCAACCATCACTCCTAAATATTTAATATTATCAACCCTTTCTAATTTATATTAAATGATATCGAAGGCTTCCACGGTCTCTGTTATGAGAGCTTCCGGGTTTTGACCGCGTCATAGTAAAGTACATAATATACAATACAAAATAAAATAAAACAAAAATGAAAATTAAAGAATACAAAAAATATATATACAACTTACTCAAACTCGACGTTTCGCCACTAATATAAGTGGCTTCTTCAGGAGCAAAACTAGGTGAGGGGCGCCAGAAGGTAACGGTAACTCGACGTGTCAACCACGCTAGAGGCGAAAACCTTCTGACCATTGTCAGAAGGTTTGACACTTTTTAAATTGTACTCACTTTATTAAATTGTACTTGTATGTTACTCACTATTTCTTCAATGCTATTTCCTGCACATCGTTCTCAGCACTATAAACGTTATAATTGTGCACAGGAAATGAACGGGTTACCAAGCCACGTAAAAGAGCTTTCGCTGCTGCAGTTTAAGAAAACTATTACAGGGCTCCTTCTTGTTGAGCAGGACAAATAAATTTGGGAATGATGTTATAATTGAATTAACATTTGTCACTATAGTGGGGTGCCATGCTATTATTGTTTATATAATGTTTTTGCTGGGTCATCAGGAAGAGCAGCGATTCCTCTAGGATAAGCTGATGATGATCCTGTTGGCAATACAAATTACTATTTAGCTTTCTCTTTGAATTTTTGAGTTTCCGGCACACCAGCAATTTTGCCAATAAATGTGTTTATTATTATTATTATTCGAATTACTGGCCCAGCGCACTCTCCCAGTCTTTAAGACACCAGGGACCATTCACCTCCTCGGGGCAAAGTGCCAACGAGAAGGCTCTGATTGGGTTAATCTAAGTGAATAGGATTCTTTATTAATTTTAATTTTTTTTTTTTACAGATACATGTTTAGGTTGGTTCTGTATTGAGAGGTGTCACATGTTGCTGAGGACCTTCCTAACGATGCTGCATGTTTGTATGATGACAGACTTCTGCATGCTCTTGTAGATGGCGGTATTGAGTTTCAGTTTCTCTATGGCGCGGTGTAGGTTGTGTGGAATTTCACCGGTGGCTCCTATGATGACTGGCACTATATCCACTTTTTCTTGTTGCCACATATCTTTGATTTCTATTGCCAGTGGCAGATATTTAGTTATTTTTTCGTTATGCTTTCTAGATAGGTTTGCTGCATTGGGGATAGCTATATCGATGATAAAAGTATGCCGTTCTCTTTTATCTATGAGAACTATGTCAGGGATGTTATTAGGTATTAGTTTGTCGGTGGAGATCGGGCGAGCCCAGTATAGTTTTACATCCTGAGTTTCGACAATGTTTTCCGGGATGTATGTGTAGTGTGGTTGTCGGTTGGCTTGGGGGATATGCTGTATAACAAGTTCTTGCTGGAGTATTTTTGCTACCATATCGTGTCGATTCGTGTACTCCGTCGGTGCTAATGTTTGACAGGCACTCACAAGATGGTCAATAGTCTCTGGTTTAGTATTACACATTCTACAGAGATCAGAGGCGTTGTGTCCTATAATGTGTTTCCTGTAGTACCTTATTATTATTATTATTATTATTATTAAAATATTTATTGCGACTGCAGGCAATGTCTTTCTCCTTATTCATTTTTATATTATTAAACTCTATTTCTCCTAGTACATTATTCTTCTTATTGGGCAACATTGCTTTTAAATTTTTCCATAATCTGTAGCTATTATATTTGTTTTCGTTCTTTGGTTTACAAATATTGCCCTGCTGTAACTTAGGTCCCTTAGTTTCATTGCTTCTATAATCTTTTGATTCTTCTTTGGTAGAGGTGTCTCCACAATTGGACACATTCTATCCAAAATCTTAGCGATGGTGTGAGTAAAATTATTCGACAGTTCTTTAACGCAAGTACTTGAATTATTCCATGAAGATAGTAATATACTTTCCTGAAAATCTTCTTTATTATATGTTGCAATTTTTCTCCTCTTTATCATAGATCTTTCATGGATTCTTTCATAATGATCTTATTATTATTATTAGTTAATCTATTAGTTCTACTGTATTGGATTATCCTTGTTGGGAAATTAACTATTTGCTTCACTCCATTTTCATTCACTGTCTTAATTTTTCTAGTATAAAATATTTTCTAAATAATCCTTAATAAATTCAATACATAGGAGGAGGATGGTATAAAACGTTAATGAGATATTTTTCGTTTCCTAATATTTAACTCAAATTCAACAGTCCAAACATAGTCCAACTTTAAGTTGATCTAGTTATAAAAAGAGTTTAGTTGACTGAAATATGCCTTTGAGCTGATTTAGGAAGTAGCTTAGCTGGTGTAGAGTTGGTCCTGCGAGCAGCTTAGCTAGTTTAGAGCTTGTTTTGATCAGTTTTTGAAAGCGAATTATATGGTTTAAATCTTGTTTTGTGCTGGTTTAGATCTGCCTTAGGACTAGTCTTGATCTGGTTGTAAGAGCAGCTTTTTTGAAATTTGATAAAAAGTCCTAACTGTTTAAGCTGGTTTTGATCTAGTTATAAAAGAGTTTAGTTGACTAAAATGTGCCTTTGAGCTGATTTAAAGTAGCTTAGCTGGTGTAGAGTTGGTCCTGCGAGCAGCTTAGCTAGGAGTTTGTTTTGATCAGTTTTTGAAAGCGAATTATATGGTTTAAATCTTGTTTTGTGCTGGTTTAGTAAGCAACTCTGGTTTAGGACTATCTGGTTGTAAAAGCAGCTTAGCTTTTGATTTGGTTTTGAAAAAGTCCTAACTGAGAGCTTTTTGAGTTTGGTTTAGTTGAAAAATATGCCTTTGAGCTGATTTAGGAAGTAGCTTAGCTGGTGTAGAGTTGGTTGCTGTTAGCTAGTTTTGTGCTTTGGTTTAGTTAATGCAAATCTTGTTTTGTGTTGGTTTAGTGCTAACTAGAGCTTGTTTTGCTTTGGTTTTGTTATAAAAAGAGTTTAAAAAATCTTTGTTTTAGTTTAGTTGATCTGGTTTAGTAAGCAACAGCTTGATTTGGTTTTGAAAAAATCCTAACTGCTTTAGAGCTGGTTTTGATCTGTTATTTTAGTTGACTGAAATATGCCTTTGAATTTAGCTTAGCTGGTGTAGAGTTGGTCCTGCGAGCAGCTTAGCTAGTTTAGAGTTTGTTTTGATCAGTTTTTGAAAGCGAATTATATGGTTTAAATCTTGTTTTGTGCTGGTTTAGAAAGCAACTTAGCTGGTTTAGAACTGGTCTTGATTTGGTTGTAAAAGCAGCTTAGCTGGATTTGATTTGGTTTTTAAAGAATCCTAACTGCTTTAGAGCTGGAACACTAAACACTTTAACCCACTGAACACCAAACAAGTTTTAACTTTACTAAAACACCGACGCGTTTCAACAGCAATGCTGTCATTATCAAGGCGATAATAAAACTAAATTAAAATAAAATCTACATCACTCCATTAAGTAAACCAATATACCACCAGTTCTACGATTATTTGTATTACACCTAATGGTATTGTTGTGTTTCAACCAAACATAGAATTTGTGGTTGCCAATTCTTAATTAAATCTATTATCATCTCTTATTAATTGCTATTCATATTTCACCTTTGTTCTAATTTTATTAATTATTCTTTTAAAACATGGACAGTTTTTATCATAAGCTGTATGATTGGAATCCAAATCAATTTTTAATTTTTGAGAAAAGTGATGAAACTCAACTGAATAATTACAGACCAATATCGATACTTTCTAATTTTGCTAAAGTTTTTGAGCATTTTATCTATTCAACCATTGATGAGTATCCTGTCAGGGCTTTCTAGATAGACATGGCCTGCAATCTTTAACTATTCGACGAGAAATTCACTGTGCTTCATTAACAGATTTGTTTCCGTTTGAAGCAAACCCTTATTACTTGTCTAGAGAAGCTATTTTGGCTGTTTAGCTCAAATTTGTTGGAAGTCGCATTGTGGAAATTTCCACCTATAATATAACATTTTTTTTTAATAAGAATAGATCAGAAAGATGTTTCAGAGGAAGTAGTAATATAAAATTAATTACAACTTTCTTTAATCTAAAATAACCTTTAGTTGCTTTGAAATATTAACAGGTAAAAATTTATAAAATTAATATTTAGCACAACAATTTTATTTAGAAAATTATCGTTAGATAGATAGTTGAACTCCTTATTATATTATTAACAAAATCGACACAATTTCTGCAGATAAAAACTACAATTTTACCACAACAACTACAAAAATACTAATTAAATTGTCAAGAACATCATCGAAGAACTTATTACACAAATTTATAACTTATAATTTAATTTTGTCAAATTTATACATCGATCGGACGAACATGAAAGGACCCACCGGATTATTCCGGTAATCGCAAGGATAACAAGCTAGAATTCGCCACCACTCGACGTCGAATTATAATCCAATTAATATCATAACGATATTATTACGTGAGCATACATTAAATAATGTATCATTTCCAACAAAAAAAAAAAAAACATTGTAAATTTACACAATTTATTGCTAATCCGATCGGATTCGTACAGTTTGACATGGCGTTAATAAATTCGCGCCAAATCAAACAGGAATGACATTATATTAAGAAAAATCGAGCCAATCGATTAACAGTATATCAACATCATATCTACGGCTTATCAAATGACAAGTGAATTCACAAGTGATCTGCAAATAATTGTTTCAAATTGAACAAATATAATATGGAGTTATTAAATAGGAAAATGCTAAACGGTACGTGTAATACGGGGCTACCGTATAGCATTTTGTCATTTACCGAATGCAAATACAAGTGTTCTAATACAAATACAATACATTAGGAGAAGATTGTTGCTGTTAAATGTTTTTTTTATTAATATTTATACTACCTGACACCTAAATCAACATCACCACTGGCCATAATTAAATCTGGCCGTTCTTTGTACTTGTTCTGTATGTGCCGAACAATTGAGTGTGGTTTTATTAATAAAATCGTGCGTGGAACGGATTTTGATGTAGATTTGTTTGCAGTGAAAATCGAACTGGCCAGATTAGGGGGATAAACTCATTAATTTTCAACGTAGAGACGATGGTAAATATAGAAGTCATCGCTAAATCAATTCCCAATGATATTAAAACTTCATTGCTGCTTATTAAAGTACGCACTGATCTAAAAGATAGATACAATAATTGTGTTTGATAACCGGAAATTCACTTATTATATATTATTATAATCACAGGAAAATCAAACAGGGTCTTCCCAGCGTTGAGTAGAGCTTAAAGATTATAATAACAAGGAGATCGTTATCTAATCACTAAGACGTCAACACTCAATACTCAATAATATAAACTACTCTCTAAAGCTCTAAAATTGGTTAAATTCTATGGTGAAATATTTAATAACTTCATCTCTGAGATCACTATAGCTGTGAAACTTGATGGGATGATTAACACCTGTTTAGAAATAAAATGATGGATTTCAACAATTGTTTAATTTGGAATTAGATTTAATTTTTAATAATAGCTAATTGATTTTATAATTTATTCTGAAGTTCATTTTTTCTAAAACACTACAACTACTACAAGAAAAATTCTTGTGAAACAAATCAGAAAGTATTTGTAGTGGGACCATCTTAAATAAATAGTTTTCATTTATTATTAAAGTAATATAAAAAGCTAAACGTCTGCTAAAAACACTAAAAAACTAAACAAATTAAGATTAACAAAAATTATGATCACTAAATAATTTTTATATCAGTTTTATTAATTCTCATCAGCGTGACAGCAAAATTTATGTTGAAAGAGACTACTTTAAACTATTTTTAAACGTTCTAATTCTACAATATTCGACGTTCTCCAATACTAGTAAACTTACACAAAGCGAGCCATAGTTTCGGCTGCATACCAACACTGTGGAGAGACCTATTAGTCTCTCATCATTTCTTTTCAAAAAAATGGAAAAAATGTTAGATCAATATCTTAGGAATGAAGTACTGGCAAGATAACCGTTTCACGCTACTCAACATGCTTACTAGAAGGCAAAATCAACGATATAGGCCCTCCACCACATCACAAGTAAAGTGGAGAAGTCACTAATGGCAAAAGAAATAACTCTTTGTGCTTTTCTCGATCTATATCACTCGGTAGAGGCTGCCACCAAGGAGGAGTCTTATCACCTCTGATCTGGTGTCGTGTTGTTGATGATCTCATAAGTAACATAACCAGAGACGGATATGAGGTGCAAAGGTACGCTGACGACTTGGTAATCATGATTAGGATTGTCTAAGACAGCACAGTCGCTGCTATCTTTCAGCAAAAGGGACTTTGGACTGCTCGCAGCATTCCTAACAGGTCATGAAGGTTCTGAAGTGTCACCTACGCATAAACTCGGAAAAGCTGAAGATCCAATGGGCCATCTATGCCAAGAAGATCTAGTAGGTCGTTTCTAACGCCTACTGACATTTAGGACGGAAATCCCAGACTAATTCTAAGATTCATTAAAAAATAGTCAAATTAACTGACAAACTCTTTCACATTTAAGCCAAAATTGCGCAAGTGCAAATCTGCTCGTTTCGTTTATTTGTAAAAAATCTAACAAAAATTTTTAAATGTTAAACCAGAAATCTGATCAAAACTCCGCTGAAAGATTGGCTTATAGCTTTTTCTAAAAGGAATAGCCTCTCTTGCAGGAAATGATTAAAAGATGAACACTACAAACCGAAGCACAACACGAGATTAATCCATCAAACACAAAAGTGTCAGACATAGCACTACCGTCAATAGATGGATAACAGATGACACATTTTTAAATATAAAAACCACTTCTTGGAAAATACTCCACAACATCACCATCTTCTGTTAATCTACATAGAAAACCTTTAGAAGAAATTTTGCTCAAAAAAAAATTTGACGATAGGAGATTGATACAATTGATCAGTTGATACGACCGTAAAAGACTACCAAATTTAAAATTTTTAGACGTGCTCAATAGAGCAGCTTAGAAATCCTGAAGGCTTTAAATAATCCTAAAAGAAATATTAAAAAGAAAGGCAAATTGATAGAAATTATTATTATATAATTATCGAAAAAATTGGTTGGGAAGCTCGTCCAGATGAGTTTATCATAATCAATCAAATTAACTGAAACCACAGAGCAATGCAACAGAAAATTTCGATGTAGAGGTATCTTTTTGTGATGTAATTCAAAATTATATACAGAGTAACCAATTTTATTCCACGGTGTTAACGCAGCTGAAATCCGGTCCAATCAACTTAAAGTCTAAATAAGCTAAGTGGAAACTATAAGTAGAATTGGATTTCCTAGTTTTGTATTCCAATCTATTCAAAACATCTATAGTATTCTAAATTTGTCAAGCAATGGATGCTGCAATAATATCCACTATTTGTCTAATCTAGAACACTAAACACTTCAACCCACTAAATACCAATTGGTGTTCAGTGGACTGAAATGTTTAGTGTTCTACTTCTACACCAAGAGATCCAGTGAAGAACTTTGTCTAATCTAGCTCAAAAATTGGTTGAAAATGGGGAAGAGGGTCAAATTATGAGCTTCAGAAAGTTCTTCAGTAGCAATTTTCACCAAACTATCCAACAGATCTGTATAATACAAAATAAAACTGTTGTTTGCAGAGAAAACATTAATCTGATCATGAAAAAATCACTTGAAAATGAAGTCTTAATTCACTCTGGGTACCAAAAATCTTGGCATTGGAAAGACCACTTCACAGACGAACTTGTCCATCAATAACCGTGATCCTGAACACTTCCTAGCAAAATTCGTTACTATAGATCAAATCTGTGTTCACTATTATGATCCTGATTAAAATCAAATGGCAGAGCGTGGCCACAATTCAGTCTCCATTCTCCCGATTTGGGTGACTATCTTAAAAAATAAAAAATTCGATATCAGGGACAATAATATCTCAACTGCCTTCGTACCTGGTGTTGTACTTCTGTTCGTAGTTTTTGTCTTTGAATGGACTTCTTGTAAGAAAGGCCATACCTTTTAGAAAAACCTATTAACCAGTCTTTAGTAGTCTAGTTTTTATATAATTTTCCTGTACATACTCTCCATCAAGGGCTAATACTTCATTTTGGAATTTATTTTTCAAGTGTGTTGTTTGCTGGTATCAAATGTGAATGTATCTTAAACATACAGTGCACTTTTTTTAACTATTACCACAGGGAATTGCATGGTAAATAGATATATAAATATGAAAATATTTAAACCATTTTTGGAACAAAGCTGGAAGATTCTTTAAACTATTGGTTAGATTACAATTCAATATTCCAATATTCCCGCTTTGTTTTAAAAATAAATAGCGAAAGCTCCTTGAGGCTATGACTAAATTAGCTTTTGGAAGACAGAAGAAAAGAACAAAAAGAATTGTTCAAAGTGTTTTGCTTCGATTGCTAGACAACGTCCTAAGCGATCTCGAAAATTTCTTCGAGTGGTTTGTAAAATTCACACAATAATGGAATTACAAGCTTCAGTTATTATTGAATTATTAAATCGAGTTGTGTTAGGTCAGGACTTGGAGGCAAGCTAATGGAATGGTCCATATTGGCCAATCCAATTATCAGGGTAATGTTTCGTTTACAAACTTTCTGACGATGGCAGCAGAATGGGCTGCTACTCTATCCTGTTGAAATCTAGATCTACATATGTACCATATTTATGCTGGTTCAAATTTCCGCCAATAAAAAATGGCCCTACGTAATTCCCTAAAATTCCAACCCACACGTTAACTTTATCACGATATTACGTATATGTTTCTTATGTTCTGCAGGGATTTTCTCTTGCGCGAACCTGTCTGTTTTGTTTGTCAACTTTGCCATTTAATATGAACGAACTCTCATCAGAAAATAGAATGTTATTATGAAATATTTCGATTTTCATTCATTTAGTTTCTGCACATTTTTAATTTTTTACGACTTGAACTGTTCCATTTTCAAGAGAAAAGAAGTATGTATGGTGGTGTCTTCTTCTTCAACCGCCATATAGATACTCATTCTTAAATCTTCTGTAACAACATACGGTTGTGCTCATGATTTAAGCAATCCACGGCATGAAAAGCATTGTAATATTTGAGTATTATAGTTTTACTTTATAGATTTCTCTACTGGACATACCTTTAATGAATGCTATTACAAGTTCAACACGTTCTTCGTTTGTGAAAACAGACATTTTTAAACGATTGTTCACAATACCCGGTAATTGGCAGAACTTGCGAATAAAATGACATTTGTAAATTTTTGATCTGTCAAATAATGTTGGTTCATTATCTTCAAGTTTGAAGAGTAAAATTAGTTAAATAAAACTACTTGTGGTTGCTCAACCAGTATGCTATTCTTAATATATCTATTTTGTGACCGTTATGTATTTATGTATCTTTCAATTCCTGAAATATTTCCACTTTATAGGTCAATCAATTAATTGTTGTTTTACTGACCTACAAGTGGAAATATTTCAGGAATTGAAATATAAGTATTGAAAGATTTATTACTAAAAGAAGAAGAAAATTACAAAATTACAAAAATATCTTGCAAAGTAAACGAACGAATACTTTTGTTTTAAATATATCCTTCTATACAATTTGCAACGCTAACGATTTTCCTATACCTCGAACCCTTTTTCGATGTAATAGGATTGAATATCGCTTCGCGAAACGTAGAAAAAAAAAAATAGGGAACAATGAAAAGTTACCGTATAATTGGCTATAAATATCATTCGACGTATCTATTGAAAGGGTTAAAAATGCAATTCGAGTATTTGAAAGACATTCGTCACGATTGGAAACTTAATGTTTCGAAAAAAAAGGTACAACCAACAAACGTTAAAAGGAACAGATGTCGATAAGGTGTGACGTGTTAATATGACATCCGAAAAAGTATTGTTGTGGTTTTATCAATAAATATTCGGTACTGCAATATATCAGTGTCGTAACAAATATTTTCAGGATCCTGAAATTATACGCTTCCACCTTGAATTGTAGATGGCGCTGCGTTGAACTACAGAAGCGTATTGATTAGAACAACAGTTGGTCTATCATGTAGGTCGTTGTTATTTGTTATATTTACGTATCGGATCGTGGACCAAATAAATAAAAGAGTAAATTATGTGATATCATTAAATAAAATATTACTTTTATAACACTGCTTTTGGGAATTTATAAACGATGCCTGCTGGGAATGAACCTGTCGGTTTACAGGCTGTCGAACGGAAACCCGCTATTCTTCAAGTGGCACCTGGCGAGAATCTTACCTGGCCATCCGAGGACCAACATTTAAATTATACTATACCTGGAGGTAAGAAGATTATTTTTGATATAGATTATTAATTTTTTATATAAATTTATATCGGAAAAAAATGAAATTGGGTAAAAAATTTGCAAAGCGTGTTTATTTGCATCTCGATATTTTCCTTGCATAACCTTACGTTTCTTGTCGTTCTTCAACACTGCATAGGTGGCTGTGCAATTGGGATGGTTTGTTAAGGTCCCTCCTCTTGTTTTAAATTTTGTAAATATTTATTTGAGAATGTCCGGTGAGTTGCTATATTAAGCTGTTTGCTATTATCTAACAAGAATTGATTTCTCCGTTTTATTCGACTACTTTCAGTAGATAAAATATTTTTCATTCCTTCAATGTGTTACGTAATTGCATAGAAATTTAACTTGAGACAAAATTAAGCTCTCTTCGGGCACATATGGTTAAGATTTGCACCAAAATTTTGTATTGTAAAATAATAAAATTAAGATTCAATTCTTGCTAGCCGATTTGCTTACTTCTTAACAATTGCACCTTTATATTTTGTTTCACAAAGCTAGCAGTTGCAACAGAGGTGGTTAATTTATTTGCTTTATCCATCTAAATAAAAGTTTTTACTCAAAACGTAAATTCGGGCTTGCAATCGGTAGCTTACCGTACGACTTGAGCTCGCTTAACCGCCCAAAATCAATTAGAATATTTAAGAAATAAATGCGAAAACTCAAACAAGATAAAAAAAAAAGATTTACTAAAATTTATAAAAAATAAATAAAACTGTTAGTTGCAAAAAATGTAGAAACTAGTCTTTAACTCGTTAATCGTCTGAATGGTTTGCTGATTATTTCGCATTTCTTGGATTTGGTTGTCTATATTATTGTCTTTGTCGTCCAGATTTCCTATTACTGGTTTCACTGTGTCACCAACTATATACTTAATGTACCTTATTTTAACATCTGGATTGAAGATAGCTGCCAAAAAAAGGCTGCCATTGAACGGTAATATCACTAGAGAGAAAGCGGATTCTAACAACTGTTGCTCATTTTCAAAAAAATTTCCATATCCTTGGTTTTTAATATAACCCAAAGGAAAAACCGTCCAGTGGGGTTAAGTCCTGAGATCTAGCTAGCCAGGACACTTCACTGGGAGTACCAATCCACCTTCTGGAGAACCGCTGAGAAAGATACTTACAAACTAATCTAGCATTATGGGCTGGAGCATCGTTTTGTTGAAACCAGTAATATTATTAACCATCGCCAAAGGTAGATCATCTACCTTCTGTCTCCTAAATCCTGCTGCAATAAAGAACGATATCATGCAATATTTTTGTACCCAGAATTCTACATCACATATTGAATCGAAAACGATGCTGATATCTGGATGTCTGGTTGAAATGTGTGAAATTAAAGTCTTCTTCACACATTCGGCTGTACCATTCACCAAAATATGGTTGAAATCATTACAATGGATGGACATAACTGAATCAAAATCAATTGGTGTAATGGAAGCAATTTTCTGTTAAGCATTGTATCGAGATGATATCCTTATTGTTGAAGGAACTAAAAATATCAACATTAAATGCATATTGGCTAAAGATTTGGTAATTTTCAGTTGAATCGTTAGCCAATGAAATTCATGGCATATTAGAGCTTGCTAGATCGATCAGTGAAGATAGTTTTGAAGATATGGCTATTGAGGACGTCCACGATTTATTGACGGAAGAAGAAATTGAGGAAGCAGATTTACTAGAGTTGGCATCAGCAGATGTAAATCAAGTCGATTCTGAAGAAAGCAAATATTTTTAGATCTCAAAGGTTTTGGAGAAGAAGAGGGGACTTCTTCTCTAATGGTTTTCCATTTAATCATAACATTTAGGTCCATTGTGTTTTGAATTCTAACAGCGAACAACCTTTATTTTTATATTCCCATGGTGTCAGAGTAGTGACGTAAAAATGGGGGGAGAGGGGAGGGTGGGTTTGGTTTCCCTCAGTGCAGCTATTTTTTTTTTGACATTGCCTAATTAGTAGGGCAGAATAAGCAAGTAAAATAAAGAATGGCTACAAAGTTGAATAATTGTTCGGGACAAACTTATATTTAGATTTGATCCTTTTAATTTTTTCACATGCCTTTTGGAATTGATTGATGGATTTCAAGATTTTGGGTTGGGTACGTTTAGTATACATAGCAGGATTTTACAGTCTTTTGGAATTCGATTTTAACAACAGTTATGTATAGGGTCTTTTTAGCTCAACTTCATTTTGATCCGAGTGTCATAGTCACCTTCTAATTTCTCTTTAGCTACCTACAAAATTTTTCATTGGAAAATTTCTTTTATTTCAAGCTGTTGTAGTATTTTGCCTTTTTTGTTTTAATAGCCAGCGTTTGTGTCAATTAAAGAAGATTTAGATTTTGTTAATCCGTACTGGTTTCAATTTAAGATTTTAAAAGCGCTCCAACGAGGTTTGATACATTCACATCCAGCTCGATAGAAAATAATGAGGAATTCTGGACAGATAATGGAACTTATCCACGTTCTATTTAGAATACCTAGTTGTTAGACTTGGATTAGTATCGAGTCAAATCCATTACAAAACCACTATAACCATACTCTCCCTTATTCCTTGCAAGGGGTGTCACAGCCTTCTGAATCTGAAAAAAAAGCTTCTTCTCCACATCACCCCCAACATGCAGATCTATTAACTCATTCAAACGATCGCAACAAACGACCACATAATTGTTCCTCGATTTTCAAGCCAAAATTAAGAAACTAACTGACATTTTTTCATCGTTCCAGATTGTTCTAGTTGTTCAGAAAATTATTCCAAAATTAGAAACTTTATGAATTTGAAAATCAAGCTTTTGAAACTGTATTATCCTAAAATTTTGGCGTTCAAAAGTGCATAGCTCACAGAAATATCAAATTTCGCTATCAAACAGCTTAGATTCTTCCAGAGAATCTTGAAATTTTAGAAAAATTATTGGGTGTACCAAAAACTATATATTATAGGTGCCTAAAACTTTAGAGCAACATAGAATAAGATGGAATAGCCTTCAAAAGTTTAATTTTCAAGGAAGGAAGCAACAGGAAGTAAAATTTCATTCCCTCCCTTCTCTCCCCCTTAAAACTTTCGGACAATGCTCAGAACAACTTGAAACAACATCAAAATTTAAATTGTCCGAAAAACTTTTTTCTCGCCATATTTCTGGAACAAATTTGGATATTTTAAAACAATATGTTAAACGACAAAAACAACCTGGAAGAACTTTCAAACTTTCGAGCTTTGATAAAAGGAGGAATAATAGGCCAGGTGGAAAAAGTAGTGCTAACTTCAGACAAGTTGTGTATGGATAGAATCTAGCAAATCGAAGTCTCATTCACAAAAACAGAAACAGTGTTTAGATTTACACCAACTCACCAACCCACGATCTGAGGATTTCTGGATCTCAGCCCAGAGAATAATCATCCCTCCCTAACGAAAGAGATCAGAAGTTCAAGCCATTTCCCTGATTGCAGAATCTTAGAGCACAGTAGAGGATCATTAGTTGGTGTGACCAAAATTTTTATAAATCGTATACAGTGACTAACACAGTGACTCTCATTTATATTCCAGAAGAAGATCAAAATTGGTGCTTTCCGTTAAACCAAAAACTTTCGGTACTTTCTTCAATTTTGGTTCATTGAAATAATAAATAAATGATCTAATGTCGACTGCAGTTGATGTTTTTTATCTCCAAGACTTTATCATTATTCTTTAATTTTTTTTCAAAATTTCTACCGCAAATTTGAACAAGAAAGTCTTTGGAAATCATGCACATTTTGTACAACAATGTATCTGCCACAAAAGAAATGATGTTGAATAAGCAAATTGATTTCAGGTGGATTTTGGCCATGGTGCGACTACTGGAAGGACTCACAACATATCCTTTTCCAACTGGCAAACATGTGCTTCGCTCTGGCGTACGCCTCAACTTGTACGAAGAAAGGCGTCCTATTCATGCATTGCTGGCTCATAATCGGTAAATTGCGAAACTTCCTCTAATATACATATGTACAGCAAGAGTAACATTAACGATTTATCTCAAGGTTTAATGTTATTCTCCACTTGGGCGTGGAACGTCATCTGCGCCCCGGACGTCTTCACCTGGAACTTCGCCTTCATGATCCTCAATATGGCTCAGGTTTTTCACATTCTATACCAATTACGACCCGTAAAATTCGATCCCGAATTAGAAGAAGTCTACCACAATTTATTCGAACCTTTCAAGGTAGTATTCTTTTTCGCTGCAATTCAAATTATTAAAATAACAATTCCAGATCTCCAGATTGCAATTTAAACGAATGGTCAGTTCAGAGTTCGCGCAAATAATGTCGTTGCATGCAGGTGAAGCGTATGCCGTGCAGAATTTAACCAGAACTGACAGATTAGGGCTGTTATTATCAGGAAAAGTATGATTTTAAATTAACTCTTAACATAATATATAATAATAATTAATGTTTGCTTTAAAGGTTAACGTTTTGTCGGATAATCAATTCCTCCATCCGATTCTACCGTGTGAGTTTCTCGATTCCCCGGAATTCGAATCGAGTAGGAATACAGTTGAGGATAAATTCAAGGTAGGTAAATCTTTTTAGTTCGTACTGGATTTAATGATAACCACAGATTTTTATTTATTTTAGGTATCTATCGTAGCTGCAAGCACTTGTCGTTATCTTTATTGGCAGAGGACGGCGTTGGAATATCTTTTTGTGAAAGAAATGTATATAGGTACAGTTCTGACGACTTTGATAGCTAGAGATATTACTACGAAACTGTATGCAATGAATAATAAAATAGTGACAGCGAAAGGATCACATTTAGATATCAGGTTACCAAGTATGACGTCTTCGTTGACTTCGTCTGGCGAGTACAAATCTCCGATAAGGACCAAGAAACCAAACGGTAAGATTCCCCTGTACATCTACGAAATCCTAAAGAAAAAGTAACCTCACCTTGCTTCCTTGTCTCTCTCTCTCTCTTCCTCTTGATAATGATGACGCTTAATGTTAACTCTCAATACTTGCTTCACGATTATTAAGTGTCAATGTAAATGACGTTTGTATTGTGTTTTTCCTTCTTTTAGATGTAAATGTCATTCTTGACAGCTGTCAAATCTACTGTCCTATTTTTTTATGTAAAAACAACTGTACATGCACTTAAATTGACTTGAATATTATAATTTTATGATCTTAATCGGTCATATTTCGTTTAATACGTCTTTTTTTTGCCGGGGGAAAATCCTTAATGGACATCGAGCCATAGGTGTCATTTGGTCGATAGTGTAGGACTCTCCATCGTGGCCTACCTACTAAAAACTCCCCATTGGCGTTGCATCAATGGCACGGTTGTCTCTTATTAATTGTCTGTTCTATTCTCCCTTGCCATCATGATTTTTTTAATATATTCTTCCACCGTCCGCCAGTTTGCCTCACTTTCTAACATCGTTGCGATAATGTTTTCTTCGCTTATTGGCCGGTGTAACTGAGTCTCCAGTGTAGTTCGGTCCGTATTCCACCTGTCGCATTTAAAAGCCATGTGGACAGGCGAATCAACCATCTTACAGTCCTGGCACAGGTTATCTTCTGCCAGGTTAAATCTTTGGAGGTAATTCCGAAAATTTCCATGCCCTGAGAGAAACTGGCTTAGGTAGTAGTTCACTCTCCTAGTTCTCCTAGTTCTAGTCCAATTGGCCGTGTACTCCAAGTTCTCCCACTTTCTTTGCCATCTTCGTATAGTTAGGGCCCTCTCTGATTTTCTATCGCTCTTGAGAACAATGATCCTCCGTTGTTCTTCGGCAAGAAGGGAAATTGGAGGAACTCCCGCTATAACCTGCACCGCTCTGGTAGATATGGTTCTATATCCGCTTATTACTCTAAGCAATATTCTTCGCTGAAGACTTTCAAGCGCTTCTCTGTTTTTTTTTAGTATCCAATGCAGTGGCCCAAGCTGGAATTGCATATAGGATTTGCAATTCTATGGCCTTGTACAGTATATGCCTGCGATTACTACTTGGACCCCTTATATTTGGTAGCACTTTTAGCAGGGCTGTAAGGGTTGCGTGAGCCTTCTCTATTACCTGTTTCACGTGCATTCCGAACTTTAAGTTGTGGTCTAGCATTATGCCTAGGTATTTCAGGTTTATTTGGGGAGTGACCTCTTTCTCACACACAACAAACCTGACGTCTACGCTTCTGTAAGGGCCCTTGAGGATGATCGCTTCAGTTTTTTCCGGGGCTAGTTGCAAGTTTTGCTCCTCCATCCATTTAGCAACGCTTTCTAGTGACTCATTGGCTTTGAAAACTAGGTCTCTTTGGTCGTCCGCTTCTATAATTATCGCAAGATCGTCTGCGTATGCTGTCGTAGTAACTCCTTCCTCGAGGGGTAGACGTAAGACTGGGTCGTACAGTAAGTTCCACAGGGTCAGCCCCAGAACCGAGCCCTGGGGAACGTCAGTCCTCCACAATATTGATAAGATATCTTGGGATATTCCTCCTCTTGAGCTCTCCAATTATTCCACTCCAGGATGCTGAGTTGAAAGCGTTTCTGACATCCAGTGCTATCATAGCTACCCATTTCTTTTTAGACGATTTGACCAATCTGACTACCTCTCTGACGGCATGGGCCGTTGATTTACCTTTGACGAAACCAAACTGTTTTTCTGAAAGCCCACCTGACTTGTTGATTTCTTCCTCCAGCCTGTTTTTAATTAGACGTTCATATGTTTTGCCCAATGTACTAAGCAGACAAATAGGTCTGAACGCAGAAGACGTTGCTGCTGGCGAACCTTTCGGCAGGAGGACGACTATGGCCTTCTTCCAATCTGTCGGAAATTGCTGATTCTTCAGGAGCTGATTGAACACCTCAAGCAGTACTGCCGGAATTGTCTCTGCGATTGTCATTACTGCTTCCGTAGTAAGCTGATCTGGTCCTGGTGATTTGCCTCTCTTCATCTACTACCTTTTGGGTATGCTTTATAAACGAGTCGTTTTTGGCTGGGAACAGGTCCCTTATTATTTGACTCCTCTGCTCCGGAATCGGGTTGTACGGACGGGGTTGACTGCCTACGTCTTTATTTGTAGCTAAATTAATGATGTTCACTCGGTTACAAAAAAAAAATGTGACAGGGAAAATTAAAAGGAACCTTTGGGTCGAAAAAATCGATTTTGTATTAGTTTTGTGATAAATTAGCTTCAAAATACACTTTTGATCAAAAAAAAAGTATAAAAAGAATCCGATATGACAAACTTTTCTGCGATTGATTTAATTTGCTTGAAACTCGTCACTCAGGGGTTTTCGGGGTCGCTGATTACGAATCTGGTATTAGATTTTAAAAATCCAAGATGGCGGATCCAATATGGCGGATAAAAATAGATCGGATTTGTTTTAAATTATTATTATTTGTTTGCTTCATTTAAAGTAGGTAGTATGCGTTAGCTGAGGTAATGATTTTTGGAGTGTAATGACATTCTTATCTTTGTTATACAGGGTTTATCAAAATTATGGGTAATTTTGTACAAGTGTATGAGAACTATTAATGATCTTCAATATATTGGATTGTCTATTACTTGGTTTTGTTTGCTTTTCTCAACGAGTTCATTTTCGATATTCTACCAATATGAAATCTTTAGGCTCCAAACCCTAACAGAGAATAACCTCAACTATCAATTACACGCCAAACAACTAGAAAGAGAGCAGATCTTTATTCGTAAATAAAGCAGGGTGTCCTACATCGTAGCAATCCAGACGTTTCATCTCTCGCAAAACCTTAAATAAGATTATAGCAAATTATTTATGAGCTTGATCGACTGGCTACTTTCTTCAATATTGAGGACGTCCTTTCCGCCAATAAAGAAGACCTTTGCAAAGAAAAGGTTGAGGAGCTGAGCCAAAATAAACTTTTGAAAGGAGAGCTCACATGGACAAAGCTATGTCGATGACATAATCGATATTTGAGACGATGCAAGTCTCATTCAAACTCATAGAGAATTGATGCCAAGATGAAGAGATAAATCTAAACTCCTTTCGTTCAACTGAAGGAAAGAGCTCGCCAAACTCCAAAATAATATTACAAACTACTTCAAATAAAGGAAAAAGGCACATAAGGTATTCTAAACATTGTTCCAAGATTTCGAAATCAGAACTTGAATGGTTCAAAAGATAAGTTTGTAGAATGAATGAGACAAATTTTGCCAGAACCATCTTTTTAAAAAATTAAAAAGTTTTTCCAAATTGATTTAATCATTCTGAAGATTTTTTCCACCCTTCTAGACTTCTTCCATGCATACCTGCATCCAACTCAGCACTGTTTCTGTTTTTGTGAATAAGACTTCGATTTGCATGATTCTTGAATGAAGTTAGCACTACTTTTTCCACCTAGCCTATTCTTCCTCCTTTTATCAAAGATCTTCCAGGCTGTTCTTGCTCTTTAAAATATTGTTCTAAAATATCCAAATTTGTTCCAAAAATATGGCGAGAAAAAAGTTGCTAACCCCTCCTTTCGGACAATTTAAGCTTCGAAAGTTTTAACTTTAAGGTTACCTGTTATTTGTAGGTTTTATTTTAATTTAGTTTGACTATCGTTTTAATAATGACGTCGATGTTTAAAGTTTTTGCTGTTTAGTGGATTGAAATGTTTAGTGTTCTTCTTCCATGGATATTTGATGAAATTGAAGAAAACAAAATTTTACTAACTCTTTCAATGTTACCTACCACACGAAAGTAAATAATTTAAGGGAACTGAATCTAATCTTTCAGCGTTGTTCCAAATTGATCTGTGTAAAATTTTGACCTCCCACCCATGAAATTTGAAAGTTGACAATTTAATTGGCAAAATTACAATTTAAATCTATTTGCCGAAGGTTGGTAGAATAGCTGAATAAGAATTGAATTTCCAAAAAAAGTATAATTAAATCGATGAAAAGCTTCTCAACCAAAAAAAAATGGAAATCCCAATAATATTACCATTTATGTTGGAGCTCCATCGCGTGGAAAGCAAAATTGCTCCATTTCGGCTAAATTTTCAGTATTCATAGCTCAAAAATTCAAATCGATACAAAAATATTAGGAAAACCCTGTAGAATTAAAATTATATTAACATTTTAGGAAACCCTGTATAATTTAATAAGATTTAAAAATTTAAAAAAACGTTTTGTACATAAAAATAGTTAGTTCTTTTTGTCTTAAATACATCTCCAATTAGAGTGATTTCAAGGACTGTGGGCTCGTAATAACAATAAACATCGGTATCACCTCACACCACAACTTTGATTAATTATTCGGGACATGTGTTTCGAAAACGCATGGGTTTTCATCATCAACCGAATACCGAATTCCCATTCGGTATTCGGTTGATGATGAGTACCGAATTCCCATTCGGTATTCGGTTGATGATGAATACCGAATTCCTATTCGGTATTCGGTTGATGATGAAAACCCATGCGTTTTCGAAACACGTGTCCCGAATAATTAATCAAAGTTGTGGTGTGAGGTGATACCGATGTTTATTGTTACATCTCTAGCAGATCGAGGCATCTAATGGGATTGACAATCCACGAATTGTCCAAGCTAGATCAGTATCTGCTGCTACCGATCTGGCGGTGGTACTTCCAACATTGCTCACCAGAGGCATGGCATTGAAATTAGACCATAGTTGTAGGTATTATACGATTAAGGTTGAAGAAGTTGAGATGTTGCATTTGGACGATCACTGACGAGATCTGATAGATAGGAACCAAATTGGTCGTCCAATTCTAATGCCATTACAGGCATTTTTTTGTTTTTTTTTGTTTTGGACAACATTTTTTGAAAAAGAAGTTTTTTAGCTATTTGATGAAGGTTATTGGTTAGAAGACGAAATGGTTTTGTCGCCATGTCATACGCTAGATTGCGAAAAAATGCAATGCCTTTTCTTGACTATTTTCTCTTTTTAGGAACAATTTCAATGATAACTTCTATTCAACCATAATTAATTTCATCGATAATATTTTTGAACAAATTCAATTGAAAGCTTCCTTTCTTCTAACTCTGTTCATCACATTTTTAAAGACTGAAATAATAAGTTTTGGAAATACGATAAGGAACGGAAAGAAGAAGGAAAAGAAAGATGTTAAGAAATAAATGTCCAAACGAGAAAATATCTGTTATAGCCAAATGCGCAGGATTGCACATATTAAAGCAAATAAACTTCTTATGCCAAGATCCCATCAATCTATTGGAGTCTGTTAATGTTTTATTACTGCACACAAAATAAATAAAACCAGTTAGCAAAGGAGATAGTCTCAGAGCTGCAAGAGACATTGAAAACTTAAACAGAAAAATTTTTGCTTAATTTTATTTAAGAAATTTAATTTAATTTTAATACACAACATCGGCTAAATCAATATTGCTATTCTTTCAATTAGAGCTAACGTAACTCTAATCAAGATTCCCCAATACGTCTGTTAAATATTTAACAGCCCTCGGTGAGATATCCAGTTGCACTCAAATTAAATAAGAAGCATTCCCGGATCGCTTTAATTATAAAAACGGATCCGAGAAGAATCGGTAAACAAGGCGAACCATCATAGGGAACAAAATAATGGATAATTGCTTTCTTTTAATTTCCTCGTGGACGTCTTCAGTTTGAAACGTGTACACGGCAAATTATTTCGACCTCTCTTCATTCATTTCGTTTAGTAACCGTGACAAATGAGTTTACTTGTTAGGTCGTTGCTGGGACACATCGATTTATTTCCTCAAATTAATCGGAACGTTTAATCAATTATGTTCGTAATTTTGGTCCGTATTTAATTTTTACAATTTTAACAGGAATGTGCCCAATGTCTCCGGATTCGTTCCTCAGCGACACCAGCAGAGATAAATGTTACAAATATAAAGAGAACGGTTCAACAGGTCCTAATGGTTATTTGAGTGAAATGACTCCGTTGACTGAGTTGCCATCCAACGACGATTTGACCTCTAACGACGTAGAAAGCTGGTTGGAAACGAGTTCCAAGTATCACAGTTGCGAAGTGGTTGATACTGATTAAATCTGTTTTATTTTTTTATTACAAAAGGATATGAGATGTTGTTGAGTTTGTAAACATATATTGCAGTTGTATTAATTTTATTTTGATATATTTTGTATACTATGTTAGGGTTTTATATATAAATAAATTTATTTAAAATTTTTGTAATTGCTTCTTGCTGTTACCTTTTAATGCCAATATATCCTAACTAAGCAATCGAAGAAGACATTACTCGAGGATAATCAATTTTTATATTCCAATGAAGTCTTTCCTTGGCTCAATATGTTTCTCTAACTTTTCAAAACTTTTTTTCCAGTGAGCCACGTCTTGATATTTCGAAACAGGAGAAAGTTCCTCAATTATCATCCATTATCTTGAGACATTGAATTCCTTTTCTAGTAGCCCTTTCTTCTCATCTTAGAAACGATTGAGTTGTTAAATCCAGAATTAATAATTGAACCAATTACTACCATTACAAATAGTTATATAAATCCTTATTTAGCAAAACCATATTAAACATTTGTCAAAGGGCCAACCCCCCAAGATCCAAGTTGGTTTAAAAATGAAACACAGCATTTTTGGATTAGCCTTCATTTTTCTAAATTTGGCATTTCGAAGATTGTTTTAAATTGTGTTAGGTTTGTTTATTCTACATGTTTTCATAATTTTGCAGAATAATTAGTCGCAAAAAAGAGAGAGGTCTTTCCTAAGCCAAAAACGGCAGTCACACAAAGAAATATTGCTCTTATTCGGAGCATGATTGTTCAAGACCGACATATTACTGTTAGAACCATTCGAACAATTTTAAAGATTGGTGTGAAAAAAATTAACGTTATTTTACACAAACACAAAGCTTCACTTCAATTCAAAAAGAAGACTATGGTGCAGATCTACACTAGATAGCTATGACCATGAATCGTCTCATTTGGTGTGTACACATCATCATCAGAGTTGCTGAAACATAAGTAACAAACGACAGTTTGGATCATTGAGAATGAGTTGGCTCCAATTCCAAGTTGTTCGTGAAAAAAAGTCGAAACAAGAAAATGGTCATCACATTCATTAATCAGTTTCGCCAAGATGTTCGCAATAAACGTCCAAGAGGAAGGATCATCTTGCATCAACCACACAGCTGCTCGAACAACTTAGTGTTTGAATGCCCAAAACATAGAAATCATGGATCACTCACCACTTTCTTTTTGTAAATCAAGTGCGTTTTACGTTACCAGGTCCAGCAGAAAGACAACAGAACAACCATTGTATTACCAACTAGTCTAAAAAAAAAAGGGAAAAACACATTTATTTTAGACTTCTACCTTTTTATAGCCGCCTGACCTTTTTTCGATTTTCTTTTTGGTTCGTTTTCCAGGAACAATTGTCAAAAAATTAATTTTTAAGGAAACACACCAGGGGGTGGGAGGCGAAATTTCGTGTTACTCAATCTTTTCTTAAACTATACACAGTATAAATTTATAAATTTGTAACGATTTATAATTTTGGTAAATTTGGTTTTATGCCACGATAGGATCAGACTTTTTAATTTTTTTTGTAATTATCTTTAAAAATATGACGAACACGCTTAACGCTTACGCAGGAAATGATTTTCTGAGCCAGTTCAATTCAAATTTTAAAAGCAACAACATTATACACAAAAAAAAATTATAGAGTTCAAGTTTAATGATTTAATAATAAATAAACAAACCTAAATCTATCGGGAAAAATATAATCAACGTTCAAGAAGCCAAATAAGCAAAATAATAAAATGACAGCTAATAGTATTGACATTAAGGTTTTGACACAAACAAAACACAAAATGAAAGTCAAATCATGTGCTTTTTTTCCATTGCAAAATGCTGATTTTTGACATTAGACATAAATTCAGTGTGGACAATTCACGGAAGTAAATATATCCTAGTTTTAAAATATCCTGAGGCTTTTTGCTGCCAACCCAGGACAATTCGTAGATGCTACAAGCAAAATCCTAAACCATTTAATGATAGATATTCAAAATAACACATAAACTCGAAAGCATAGGTACCTAGTAGACAAGCAACAGTTTTCTATTATAGACTTCATCAGAATGATTATTTGTAAATGTGGTTTCAAGGTTACCGGTCAATATTCGGTTAACTGTCAAAATTGACAGCGTTGCAATAGGGAACAGGGACATTTTTCAAATGATATATAACAATATAATCACATAGACGAATTAAAAAAAATGGATCCGTAGTTTTTTTGTTTTGCTATATCTTTATTATTTATTGAGATATAAATGTTTAAAGTTTCGTTTTTCTGCGCCTTTATGAAAATGTGGCCAACTATTGAAGTAAAAAGACTACTGACGTCACGCAGTACCTACCTAGGATATTTTTTTTGTGTTGGCTTGATTGCAATTTCGATGTATATTTCTTTCTCATTTATTGGCTACCATGAAAATATATCTGTCATGACAATATATAATGACAATCATGACATTATTTATCTAATTGTTGACCAGTTCTGAAGTAACTTTCGCTTACAAACTTGCTACTCCAACATGTTGGATAAATAACCAAATCTAACCTTTTTCACTGATCCTTCTTGTCTCCTTCTAGGGCTAAACCAAAGCCCTTTTGTCGTCCTGGAGTTTTTCAGAGTCTCTCTATCTTGGTGGAATGTAGATTATGTATATAATAATTTTGTTCTTCAGGGTCTTAGTTCGTCGTCCATCGGCAAGGCTCTTCAGATGTTTACCATAGGAGGAGGTCGGTCCGGATCGAGATTTGCCAATCTACTTATTAGAGGATTTCCTGATCGTTCAATTCGTTCCCGAGTGCCTCTTGCAAGATCGATGATAAATTGCTTTAGTGTAGGGACTCCAAGGTCATCTCTTAGCTGTTGCTTCCTGATGAACCATGGAGCACCGGCGATTAATCTCAGGATCCTGTTTTGAACTACCTCCACCTTTTTGTAACGGGTTCTCGCCAGACTCGACCACACCAAGGCACCATAGGTGATGACTGGGCGAAGAAACGTATAATAAATAGATATTTTGATCCTTAGCGAAAAAGAGCTGTTTGAATCAAGAAAAGGATAGAGGTAGGATAGGAGATTGCATAGTCAGTCGGGAATCCAATCTGAAACCCAAATAAATTACGGAAGGGCTCCAAGAGAGCCTAAAGTCGTCTTCATAGCTCTTGCAAGCTTCCAAAGAAAGCCATCTTGCTGGTTGAGGGTGGACACTTTTTCCCACCACTTGATATCCCTATACTCTTTTAGAGCTGACTCTAACTTCCTCGACAAAATATTGGCGATATTGATATCAGCGGGATCTCCAGTCCGTTGGGCCCGCTTTCTTGCCCTTCTCTTGTCCCAAATTAGTATTCTCAGCTGTTGAGGGAGCCATCTATCTTGCTTAGACTCAACAAAAGTTGTTGCCTGTTGGATGGTATTCGAAATGACCGTAAATCTAACCTTCTCTAATTTAGGTTTGTCACCGACAGGTGTCACGATTTGAAGTACAATTTAAAACTGTAGCAGTATCGTCAATCTTGCTAAAGAAAATACTTTAAAAGTTTATGTTGACATCCCTGATCTTTAAATTTAAATGTGTCAAAAATTTGACAGAGTAAAAGTCATTAATGTGGCTTGACTTAAGTAATTCTAACCTAAAAATGTTTCAGGCTTGCCAAACTAAATATTTACGTCAAACATTTATAGTCTGGTAGCTAACGTACCACACTGTGCCCCACTGTTGATAGTTCCTATAATTGTCGATGCTATTATCACATTTTCATTTTAGGATCAGTATAAGTGTTTAGTAATGATTTATAAGAGTTGTCCTACTTTTTTTGTAATCAAATGTAAGTCTTTCATTTAAAAAAAAGCTTAGAAACAAAATATCGTGTGTGTTATCTTACGTGCAATTCAGGCTAATACCTACATAGCACAAGAACATGATAACGTTCCAAATTAAACGCAACGAACGTGATAATATTTACGACCCCATAAATTGATCATCTTCCATAAAAATGCGAACCCGGTACAAACATTAACTACCTAATCATCATCACGCAAAACACGAAATTAACTGTAACCTACCTTGATTACTACCTTAATTTCCCCGGGATTTGATTTCATGTATTAAATAAATGTAACGAGTTAGCGATCTGCTTCACCTTTTAAAGTAGGTATTAAGGTTACTTTTGACAGATTACACTTAATTTGCAGTTCGAAAGTATTACTAACGAGGTTAGTATTTCGAGTAAATTAAAAGAAAATCTTTAACGTGCTTTTCCAAACATGCAAACCGACAATCATCCAACGTTCAAAATCAAGTGGAAATATTTTTTCGAGGACCCTCTTTTACTTTCCGTTAATTACGTCGTAACGTTCCTGTTGCTATACAGGTCGGCTCTCCGACTCTAAAATTACTCGCGATTTCCTTCCTCAATAAATCTCCAAATGGCAGTTCCAAAGAAAATTTATGAGAAAAATGAGTCGTTATATTGCTTATACAAAAACTGCCAGTTCTATTTTTAGATTGCAAACACCGATTTGCGTGTCAACGTTGTTTATGACTGCAAATTTATTTTACTTAATAATTATGCGTTGCTGATAAATTACGTCCAATAATTTTGTATATTTCTATAATAATTTTTTGTGGATATAAGGACAGAATCTCACTTTTGGTGGACCAAAAAGGATACACAGAAAATCTTGCCGCAAAAAAATGATTGGTGAACATGCTGACGAAATATGAGTCAACAATTTAAAATGAGTCATTCAGTAGGAGAGAAAAAAGAGATGGCATCTCTGATATCTCTTGATTAACTTTCATTGGGTTATGACCCAGTGATCTTGTGAAATCGCTAGGGACTTACTCAAGCAATTTCCTTAACTCACAAAGACTCACGATATTCATCGTGAGTCTTTGCGCCAGACATTCTACACTTAGAGAAGGTTACCAATTTCTAGAAATTTAATACCATTCTCATGGCCATCTCAGAGCTTAATCAAGTCAATTTCTTATTTAGTCTAAACATTTTGGTAACATGTGAGGCGATTGTAACATATTCCGTATCGCAATTATTAATCCTCATCCTTACATATCTCATAGGAAAATATTCTTGGCGAAAGATTTGAATTTGAGTTGTTCATTGGATTATCTCCATCTTTTGATCTAATAGACCAACGCCTGGGCAATCTCTTCTACTACCATTCCCACCTTTGAGAGATGACAACTTTGATAGTTATCTCAGCACAAATTAATCTGGACGTTTAGATTTTTTAGCAAACTAACTATTTATCATGTTGTTTCATACAAATTGCTAACCACATTGGTAACCAGGCGTTCATCCTAGCCTGCTATAGTAATGGTATTAGTTAAGAAGGTCATGCATACTGCTTCCATCACCGTCATTCAATAGGATTATTGCTTATTCCCATGCAATCCTGACAGATATCTGACCACTTCAACTGTGACGTTGTGTCGATGGTTGAAGTCGAAATGCAGATATTATCCTGCAGCCTTTACTGTTCCATCGCCATTTTTTATTCACTAGGATATCCAGAAAACGAATTTTCTTGCCGACCCTCTTCCCCCTCCTCCCTCCCCAAACTATGGTAAATTTAACGGATTTTTCAATGCTGCTTATATGTTGTAGAAATCCATCTAATGCGTCATCATCTTTTTGGGCAATATAACAAACTACAGCATGGGCTTGATGCAATACATATCGACAGCAATTCTTTTTAACTCTTCCAAACGTACAGGGTGTCCGCCGGGAAGGTATACTACTTTGTTTTGCCGCCATTTTGGTAAACATTAGTTTTGACAGTTCATATTTGGCAGTCGTGTAGTAGAGACGTGTCAAATTTATTATGGAAAAATATTCGGTAAACCAACGTATTTTAATCGTTAAAACATTTTATCAAAATCAATCATCAATTACTGTGACGATGAGAAAGTTACGTGAAATTTTTGGGAGAAGCAACGTGCCAACAAGACGCACTATTTATCGTGTAGTGAATGATTTCGAAGAAAGAGGGACTGTAGCTGATAGGCCCAAGCATGGACCACAACGTACTGCAGGATCGGCTGAAAACATTACTGCTGCTCAAGAAAGTGTTCAAAACAATCCATCAACCTCAATTCGACGCCGTGCTGAGGAGCTTGGTCTTCAAAGAACAACTTTGGCCACAATTTTGCACAAGGATTTGCATTTGTTTCCATTTAAGATTCAGTTGACACAAGAGCTTCTTCCAGAAGACCATTTACGCCGCCGTACATATACCAATAGGATGCTGCAGCTCGCCCATGACAACCCCGATTTTCATGAAAAAATCAGAATGAGTGACGAGGCACATTTTCATTTGAATAGATATGTGAATAAACAGAATAGTCGGTTCTGGGCAATGGAAAACCCTCAAATTATTCATCAGTCACCTTTGCATCCATTAAAAGTGACAGTCTGGTGTGCAATTTGGTCAGGAGGAATCATTGGACCTTACTTCTTTGAATCTGAAAACGGCGTAACGGTAACTGTCAATGGGGAGCGATATCGTGATATGACTGAAAACTTTTTAAGGCCACAACTGCATGCTTTGGGCTTGATTAACATGTGGTATCAACACGATGGTGCCACATCGCATACAGCCAGGATTACAATGGAATTACTGCGAGATTTCTTTCCACAACAAGTTATTTCAAGAAATGGTGATGTTGATTGGCCTCCACGGTCACCTGATTTGACTGCTCCGGACTTCTTGTTGTGGGGATATCTGAAAAGCAAGGTTTATGCAAACAAACCAGAAACGCGGGAGCAACTCAAACAAAATATTCGTGATGAAATTAATGAAATAGCGCGTGAAATGTGTGAGAATGTAATGAAAAATGTGCTCAAAAGGGCTCGCATTTGTGAGGCTAACAGAGGCGGACATTTATCTGATATTGTATTCCATACATAATATAAGATCAATTCTCTTTCATTTAATCAAAAATTATAAACAAACAAAGTAGTATACCTTCCCGGCGGACACCCTGTAGATTCCTCAGCATTGTGGAGAGTGAAGACCCCATTGCAAGTCTAAGTTCTATTATTAGACAATAGTTCCATGATGGCATCTATATATAAAGTGGTTCTTTGTGGTTATGTGGTGTCTTTGTTAGAATAGGTTTGGTTGGAACATTGGTGAAGAGGTTGGTAACATTAAAGCTAACCAATCCATGCTCTTAATTTGATGTCCTTGATTATACTAACGAAATGTTGAGTATTCCCACGGGAAAATATGCAGCTATTGAGCGTCAATTTCGCATCCTCTACGAAACTCTATACTGACGGATCACTGACTGCAAGCCCGAGATGTGTCAGCTATCTTGAACAGAATCTTATGGACAATGGAGCTTACCCGAAGAGTGAAGCTGAAATATTTGCAATGTTTAGAGCTTTAAAGGTAGCACAACAGCATCAGCTAACTCCTAGACAGCCATTCATACAACAAACAAATCAAATCCACCTCCAACAATCTCTCATCGTGAGTTAAAAACTCAAGATCAAATCTTTTAGCTTTGCGGCACATATAATAACTGAAACATTCACCAATCTAAACGCATGTATTTAATCAACGTTTTTATAATAGCTTGAACTAATTATGTCCTGCCATAAATAATAGAACAGGCCACCATGTAGCTAAGAAGGGCTGAAAAAGTGCATAGTCATTAAAGAGTTGTGTACCTAATTAATAGGTAGACTTGTGCGCCTGTTGGTAAACAAGCATAACCGGTTGATCATTGCCGGTACAGAATGATAACCCAACACACGCACTTTTCTCATTAAACTAAACTGGATAAAATATTGACTCTGTGGAAATCTGAACTTGTATCGCTGACACGGTTACGCGTGTATACGAACGGGACCGGCAGGAAGGTGATTTGCGAAGACGATGTTGTGTTTGCATTGGTCCGCAGTTATGATGGGCTATTTATAGAACTACGGAAGAATATGCGAACTAAGGAAACGCAAATATTTATGTAGTACATCCATTACTACGAATTTTGTTAACTGGATAATGGAAATTGATATTATTTCCAAAGTTAATATTTTCAGAAAAATATTTTATGTTTGTCATATATACATGAGTCTGTTATGAAGTTTGTTCTTTGAAATTTATAAATTTGATTACAACTGTATTTTTTATTTCTTTATTGACATTACTTCAAAACTTTTCCTTCGAATTTTGAAACTTTTCTTAAACGGAATACGAGACTTTCTGAAAGAATTATTGCTAACATAAAAAAAAACCTGAGTCTGAGAATCAAATTTCAACCCTTTATAAATGAGCCATTTGTACGTCACTACTCTAAAACCATGGGAATATTTTATTATTGACAGTTGGGAACCGAGTGGCCATAAATATTTAAAGTAAATATTTAGTTTGGCAATCCTGAAAAATATTTAGGGGTTAGAATTACTTAAATTAATCAATATTAATGACTTTTATCACTGTCAAATTTTTGACACATTTGAATTTAAAGATCAGGCATATCAACATAAAGTTTTAAAGTATTTTCTTTAGCAAGATTGACGACACTGCGATAGTATTAAATTGTACTTCAAATTGTGACAGCTGTCAGTGGCAAACCTAAATTAGAGAAGCTTAAATTTTGGTTATTTATGCGGTCGAAAATTATTGTAAATAATAGGTGCCTTCCATTTACGCAAAATATCAGATCGGATCATATCATTTCATTTATGACGTCACATAACGCTATTCCATTTACTATATCACTTTGAAACAAACTGATATTTTCTGCACCCCCCGCACCGATCAAGCACATCCTTGGGAGCTAGCGATTTTTGATATTTTTGTATCAAATCGAGAGTGGGGGGTAAATAGATGCGTCGGACGCGTCACTTAAAGTCTCAGTCAGCTGTCAAACCAAGACCATACCAAGACAGCATTAGAACAAGGCATTAGAAAACAATAAAATATTTATTCTTATTACACGTTATAATTATAACATTGAAATGTACGAAATTGTGTACGGTAACAAATGACATTTGATATGATTGGATATGATGTGATGAATCATCAATGATCAGTAATGTTACTAAAACGCATTCCTTTTACAGATGATATCTAACTGATATTATTTGATATGAAATTATCACTTCAGTAAGATCTTTTTGATACAACTTGTAAAAGGAAGACACCTAATGTCATGATTGTTGTCATAGATTGCCACGTCAGATATATTTTCATGGTAGCCAATAACTGAAAAAGAAATATACATCGAAATTGCAATCAAACCAACATAAAAAATACCCTATTGTACTGCGTGACGTTAGTTGTCTTTGTACTTCAATAGTTGGCCGCATTTTCATAGAGGCGCTGAAAAAAGAAACTTTAAACATTTTTATCTCAATAAATAATAAAGATATAGCAAAATAAAAAAATACGAGTCCAAGGGCAAAAAAAAACAAGTTGAAAGTACGATCAATACTGACAAAAATTCAAATTACAATTTGACAGCTGTCAAAAGTATTTTCCCGGTTTTAATTGCCAAAATCGTAATTAAATATTCAACTTGAATGTTTTTAAATCGTATATAGGGTACTCGAAAGCTTTCTGGATCAGAAAAAAAAGGAATAATTCGACGAGCTACCTCGAAAGAATTTGTAAGTTTTCAAAAACTTCTGCTTCCACAATCTTTCGTGGAAATGCGAATGGAAGACAATCTTTGCCTGTATATGTGGTCTATAATTTCACCAGCTTCCGGATCATATGGGCAGAAGGCTTAGGCTGCAACATTTACTCATTAGTTTGATACTGAATCTCTTATCCAAACACATGTATATCTATAATAATTTTTAACAATAATCTGCCATCAGTTCAACAGCACTTACTACAATCAGCCACTGGACGTGACAGTCTTTTGTCCCCTAAAAATGTGCATGGGTTAATAATAATAATAATAATAATAATAATAATAATAATAATAATAATAATAGTAATAATAATAATAATAATATTTATTTCAAATAATATCACAACAAAATAAAGAACAAGCGGGATACTAATGAAACAAGTCAAATATGATAGACAAAGGCAGAAACGTGCAATAGCATAACATTCAATACATAATATGCTTATATATTATTTAAATAATCTTCGATAGAATAGCAGTTTATTTGTAATAAGTATTTTTTTACATTCTTTTGGAAACTCTTAAAACTATTACAAAGCTTTAGACAGTTAGGTAACTTATTGTATAACTTGCAACCCATAAATTGCAAATATCTCTGGAAAGTTGTAGACCGGTGTTTAGCCGGTAGTAAATAGTTTGAGTTTCTTGTGCCATAGGTGTGTGATGTACTGTATGAAAACTCATTCAGATTCTTATATACCGTAAGAATTCTATACGTTTTGAAAGCTTCTCTACATGAATCTCTCCAATCAAGGCCGACTATTAATCGGACAGCTCTTTTTTGCAAGATAAATATTCTTTGTATGTTAGTACACATACCCCAATGGATGATGCCATAAGTCATTTTGGAGTAGAAATTCGAGTAGTAAAATTTTTTTAAAATAGCAAAACTACAGCTCGCTCTTAAATTATAGAGTGCATAACAAGTTCGTGATAATTCGGAACTTAGCGTTTCTATGTGGTTAGCCCAAGATATACGCTCGTCAATAGTTATTCCAAGGATTCCTGTCGATTTACTGAATTGAACAGTTTCGTAATCTAGAAGAAGACTGTCGATGTTATGTCTATGTCTATTGAATAAGATAATTTGGGTTTTATTTGTGTTTAATACTAGGTTGTTAAGATTCATCCATGTTTTCACACGTTCAAAGGTAATATTCATTTTATTAAAAAGATTTGGAAGGTTATCGGAAGTGCTTACTATGGTCATGTCGTCCGCATATAAAGATATTGTATCGTTAATGTTTAGTGCCGCTGAAAGATCATTTACGTAAATTAAAAACAAAGTTGGTCCGAATACTGAACCTTGCGGTACCCCGACGTTGATGCTACAGCGTTCAGATCGTTCACCGTTGCATATTATCTGTTGCTGACGATTAGATAAGTAAGATTCAAACCATTTACGAGCTACTCCATTGATACCATAGCGATCTAATTTATAAAGTAGAATTGAGTGGTCCACACAGTCGAAAGCTTTGGACATGTCGACAAGCATGGCGGCACAAGGCAGTACGTTGTCCACTGATCGATAAATTTCTCGTACAATACTGAACAGAGCTGTGTTAGTTGAACGATTCGGTACAAAACCGTGCTGATTGTTGGACAATATTTTAAAATTCAACAGGTAATTCAATATATTTTTATTTAATAGTGATTCTAAGATCTTGGAGAAGGTAGGTATAATACTAATTGGTCGGTAGTTACTTAAATCATTTGAATCACCTTTCTTATAAATAGGATGTACACAACCAATTTTATAGCAAGATGGAAATGTACCTTGTGTGAAAGAGTAATTCGCCAGGTAAGTAAACGGGGCAAGAATATATTCAGCCACCATCTTCACTATAAATGTGGGAATTGTATCTTCACCCGAACTTTTCGTTGAATTTAGTTTCAATATAGCCTCCGAAATGTCACTTTCAACCACTGGACGCATAAAAAATGAATGTTGTGAACGTTTAACATTTGCGTTAATTGCATCATAATCAGGAGCAGTATGGTTTTCTCTTGCAACAAGATTACAAACAAGATTGGAAAAATAATGATTAAATGCTTGACATAGCTCTCTGTCATTTTGAAAACGGTCAGGTAACTTCCTGTCAGAAGTGTAGTTCTGTCTATTGTTATTTATAATAGTCCAGATAGCTTTCGTTTTGTTTTTAGAAGAAAGTATAAAGTTATCGTTATGTTCCGTATGTGTTGCATTGATCAATTCTCTGTAATATTTCTCGTATTCCTTGTATTTTACTTTAAATGCAGGATACCTTTTGCTTATATCACCTAACAATATTAGGTTATCCTTAGCCTGTAAAATACTAGGAGTAATCCAGGAATTACTACTATGGTTTTTCTTGCATCTAGCATATGGAAAGGATATATCTAAATAGTATCTGAACAGAGTGGTAAACTGTTCAAAAGCATCGTTAATATTAGTACATTCATACACAGTAAGCCACGACTCTTTCAGCAGATAACTTTTAAAGATATTTAACGAATTCATACAATATTTTCTATTAAGTACATAATCGTAATCATCTCTGCTAATAGCGTTTAAGTTAAATACTTGAGAAAGATGATCAGATATGTTATTATTGACACAATTTGAATTAAATAAATCAGTTGGCACATTAACTATAAAGTTATCAAGACATGAGGCACAATTTTCACCAAATCGGGTTGGAGTGTCAATGGTAGTAGTCATATTGTAACCATTAAAAAGATCCTGTAAAATACTGAGCGAGTTAGATGGTGGTTTATTATATATATATTTAAATAAATTGATATTTGGTAAAAGTGTTAAATTCTTCACTTCGATTTACAGCGAAATACAAGCCACGTGTTAACCGTAACGTTTATACCTCGATACTCTTTAATTCTTTATTGAAGTGGAAGTAAACAATTAATGACCAGAGACAGCCACCTTGTACTACCGAAGCAAGACTTTCCAGCATTACTGAAAAAGACATTATTGCACCAAAAATCTCTTCTAAAATCTAATACCAAAGCAGTTTCTGAAAATATGTAGCACCTAATCGATAGTAATGTTGCTGTTAGTAACGCTGCTAACTAGATTGAGGCTTCTCAGGAACTTTTAGGGTCTGGGATAGTTCCAAGAAATACACCACCAAAACCTGCATATGAAGACGACCACATTCCAGAGAGGAATCAGCTGCTGATCCACCAAAATAAAACTGGAAATGATTACTTCTCTTGGTGAAAAAGGGGCCAACATTTGCAAGTAAAAAGACGTTTTAAGCGGCATACAATTCCTTTTCTAATCATAGGTGTTGGCAGCTTTAAATAATCAACTACAAGTTTATAGACTGTTCAACATTAAGTTTAAACGCAGCAATATTGCATATTGGGAATATTCTACCGTTTGGCAGACCTATCACAACTTTGTTGCACTTTTACTTGAGTTGTAGCAAGTCTACACCAAATTTTGTTGTTTTTTTTTTTTGTGTGAATGGGACAGTCGGACAAAGACACTTCATTACAAAAGACAAGAGACTGGCCTGTTCCACAATCATTAGAACCAAATCAAACGAATGTACAACATTCACCGTTGGTGGACGCCAAAAAGATTTTGTTGCCACCACTGCATGTCAAATTAGACCAAATGAAAAACTTTATTAAGGCATTGAATAGGAATCGACCTGCATTAGAAATATTGAAAAAACTGCTCCAAATTTACAATAACATCTTTAGGAAAGTCAACACGAAAGGAAGGTACTAAACCTTGGCAGACCTATCACAACTTTGTTGCACTTTTACTTGGGTTGTAAGAAGACTACACCAAATTTTGTTGTTTTTTTTGTATGAATGGGACAGTCGGGCAAAGACACTTAATTACAAAAGACAAGAGACTGGACTGTTCCACAATCATTAGAACCAAATCAAACGAATGTACAACATTCACCGTTGGTGGACTCCGAAAAGATTTTGTTGCCACCATTGCAAGACAAATTAGACCTAATGAAAAAAAATTATTAAGGCATTGAATAGGAATCGACCTGCGTTAGAAATATTGAAAAAACTGCTCCAAATTGACAATAACATCTTTGTGGTGGATTTGTTGGTGGTTTTGTTGTCACCATTGCATGTCAAATTAAACCTAATGCAAAACTTTATTAAGGCATTAAATAGGAATCGATCTGCGTTAGAAATATTGACAAAACTGCTCCAAATGGACAATAACATCTTTAGGAAAATCAACACTAAAGGTAGGTACCAAACCTTGGCAGACCAATCACAACTTTGTTGCACTTTTACTTGGGTTGTAGCAAGACTACACCACATTTTGTTGTTTTTTTGTGTGAATGGCACAGTCGGGCAAAGCCACTTCATTACAAAAGACAAGAGACTGGACTGTTCCACAATCATTAGAACCAAATCAAACGAATGTACAACATTCACCGTTGGTGGACTCCGAAAAGATTTTGTTGCCACCATTGCAAGACAAATTAGACCTAATGAAAAACTTTATTAAGGCATTGAATAGGAATCGACCTGCGTTAGAAATATTGAAAAAACTGCTCCAAATTGACAATAACATCTTTAGGAAAGTCAACACGAAAGGAAGGTACTAAACCTACATGATATAATTATAAAACAAAAGAAAAAACAGTTTCAATTGTGATTTACAATAATCTATTTTATAAAAAGCCTTGTTAATTAACATTTGTCTTAAAGGTAATATTTTAATTTCATTTTCTATTTTTTAAGATCTCTTCAAACACTTTGGAAATTGGTCTATAACACTCAGGATGATCTACATTGCCTTTTTTATGTAATGGTATTATTTTAGCTATTTTTAGTTTATTGGGGAAGCCATTATCTCGAAAGCAGATCTTTAACAATCTAGCTAAGGGTTCAGAAATAAAAGTTTCCGAAGTACATTTTCAAATATGCTGTCATCGTATCAAAAAATGGGTTGCAATATATCTCGAAAGATCAATTTCCTACACTCACACATGGACTTTTTTTCCTACAAATTGTGGGGCTATAATTGATGAGCACGGTGAAGCCTTCCATCAACAATGGGGAAAAGGAAAAGGTAGTAAAAGGGAAGCTGGACTATTGTTGGGCTCTCCTTAAAGATGCTGCAGAAACAATTTACAAAAGAATAGCAAAAAGAAACGGCTCATTTAGTGACTCTAAAAGTGTAAAATTATCTATTTTTTTTTAAGTGCAAATTTATTATTATTCTGTTTAGTGATTAGAAAAAATTTTAAGGCAGAGCACGGTACATATTTTTTTTTAATTTGCCTTCGATGTACGTAGGTAATTCCAATTCTTGTCGAGCGCAAATTCCAATTAGAAACGACATCATTAATATCGAGTCACGTTGTCGTGCGCCCATACCAGACTGCTTCATCATTTATCACAAAGCCTCGCGTTTTTTTCACGAAGTATCCCAGTGCCTCCACCAAAAATTCCATTTCACTCTCTGCTGTCAATAACGATTCCGAGCTTATTACTTCATGGATTGTTGGGTACTTCTTTCTTCTGGCGCTTCTGCTTTTTTTTTTCGTTCTTCTAGATAAGAGTCCAAGAGAACTCCAGATACGACGACCACTCTTACTGACGTTGTTTTTCTCCTCTCTCGCGTTATCCGATGGTGTTTTAAGGGTATCGATTTCCCCGACCGTGCGAAACGTCCCAATCAAATCGCTTCGCTACACGGCGAGAGAGAAAGCGAATCGATGTAGGAACGAGCGCGCAAACCTGATCGTGAGTCTGAGTCGAGTCTGAACTAGGAACACGTACACGACGCAGGGTCGCCGCCACCGACGTACTACGCGTTTTGTATTGTGGTAGTGGCGCGGGTGTGACGAGTTTTGAGGGGTGGCACCACCACAACACTACGACTGTATTTACGTTTCATCGTCGAAAACTAACGCATCCGGTTGAATATCACATATGAAGGATCCGGTCCGTCGAAGAACGATAAAAGATAAAGAGAACTTGCGCCGGCACCGTTACCCCGAAGCGAAGTTGCCGAAATATGCGGTGGTCCAAGATCTTTATTGGAGTTGGTCGCGTGTTCGCCACTCGTGACTGAGGTAAGTCGATATGGAAATGCATTTTTTTTCTGTTTTTTGGGAATTGTTTTTGAAATATATCGATGTTATTGGAAGTTAATAGATCTCTTCTGATATAACTTTGCATTACGCGCTTGTATTATGATATGACATCGTGTTTATTTACCTTTTGGCTATCCGAATATGAAGTAAACATTACTTATTATTTGTGCACGATTGCAATCGTATTAATTTACAATAGTTTCTTTGTTTTCTTGAAATATAAGAAAGTGTTTTAGTTCGAATCTCTTACCATATGTTTGGGATTCATAGCACAATCACCCTTACCAGCAATAAAAACTTATTCATTAATTTAAAAACGATAGTTAAAGTAATGTTGACCATAAATTAGACTGCAGAGACTATGACTGTATCGGTCAAACTAAACAATATTTTAAAAAACGATTTTATGATCACCAACACAAGTCTATGATTATGTCGTGAACATGTTTCCTTCTCCTCATTGGATAGTCAAATAGGCTCATTCTTAAAGATGCCAATTCAATTTCTCGGTTGAGAGCCAGCACATCTGCTGCTAATTTGATGACTTGATGGCTGCCCCATCATCCGTTTGCGTTGTGTATTTGCCCCTCCATGTCCCTCCCCGTTGTTCCAATGTAATTGGTGTTCTTTTGTAATCTACTTAGCCACTGCAACCCGCATCGCTTGGTTATCGCCAGATACGGTCCAGGTCCAGTGAATTTTGTTTTAGAATCCTTTTTTGCCAGCTTGTTTGCTATTTCGTAGCCTGGTATGCTCTTATGCCCTTAGTACCCGCACCAAAATGATTTTGTTGTGTATAGCCAAGATTCTTAGGTTTACCAAGCACTCCGAAGGTAGTTTCGAGGTTATCTGCCTTTAGGGCCGCCTGGCTATCCAATAGGATATGAAGCAGTTGATTTTTATGTTGTGCCATATATCCTTTATGATTCAGGGTTCCACTCGATGTACGGGTTGGCCATTCGAAAACAAAACGGCATTGATTTTGGGCATTTAATGTCATATAAAAATAAAATGCTTAGACACGTAAACTTTGTTTTTGAGGGGGACATTTATTAGGCGTACAAGTCAATCCTCATGTGCAATCCCTTGGGCAGGATGGAACTGACCCTGCCCAAAAAATTGCAGATGAGGGTTTTCTTGTACGCCTAATAAATGTCCCCATCAAAAACAAAGTTGACGTGTCTGAGCATTTTATTTTTATATGACATTAAATGCCCAAAATCAATACCGTTTCGTTTTCGAATGGCCACCCTGTGGTCTATCCAGAGCTTGTGATTCTTTTCAACCCAACTGCGTACCAAATTTGATTTCGATTCCAAAGTTCTGTTTTATTCTACACTCATCCCAATTTAGGTCGGCCTTGAAGAGTTTGTCGAAGAAAAGTTTGGGAATCATCGTATCAGAGCCCATTTCAAAAATTCAAAGGTTTGTGATTTCGGCCTCTATTCTGGTATGCCCCGAAGAAATCTGGCTTCACCAGTTTCCACCAGACTTTAGTCAATTTATTATCTATCTTTATTTTCTCCAATTTTCTGGTCAATAATATGCTCAGTTAACTATTTCTTGATAATCTCTTTCTTTCTAATTCCAATTGATTTCCTCATTGCTCCTGCTGTCACAGATCCTTCGCGCTTTTTTGGCAATTTTCTCTTGGAAGTCGAGACATATTTTGCCTTGCGGATGTCTTGGACGTATTCAAACTCTACAGAAAAATGTAGGTGGTTGTAAATATAGGTCCTCTCAAAAGTAATTAGATCAGTTGCTATTATACAGGTGCCTACCTCCAAGGCCACCAGAAAATTATATTTCTTTGTGTTCTTTCTTATAAGAAAGAAGGAATGACATAGGGTCTATGTCATTCCTTAAATTCAATCATAACAAATCTTTTTTCTTTTTGCCAACAGACACCCATGAAATCATCGGTATAATGCGTAACATTAAAAACAAAAACTCTAAAGGCTCCGCACAAATCGTACTTTTATTACCCACCCCAAGCTTTAATTTCCTGGTTGAGTTAATTAATCTTTCATTTCTAATCTCTGTTTTTCCATCTTGTCTAAAGCTCGTAAGAATCATGCTAATACATAAGGGTTTTAGTACGGTTTTAGGCCTGCAGTGTCAACTAGTGACGCCCTTTATAACTTTCTGTATCACGTCTTCGGGAAATGACGGCCACTGTGTTTTGCGACCTATCTAAAGCCATGTGATTCTGTTCCCCATTCAATTCTACTTAGAACACTTGAAAGGTACGGCTTTAGGGGCCAATTTGTAAGGCTGTGGGTTGAGGGTGACAGCGTAAATTCAACACTTGGCCGGGTAGTGTGTGGTGTGCCGCAGGGCTCGGTGCTTGGATCTACGTTATTTTTAATATTTATTAATGACCTGGCACATGTGGCTCGTCAGTCTAACACGATTCTCTTCGCCGACGATACATCACCGATGGACCGAGCATGTTCAGCTGTTGTCCAGGAGCTTGTCATCAGCCTGTTATGCCCTACGAATCATAAAACAAAATCTTAGGGAGCAGACGGCCATCATTTGAGTCTCGTATGTGATATTTTATTTCCTCGTGGGGTTTCACTACTGCGACCAATTTATCCCTCTACCCCGCGGATTTTTTTATTTGAAGATCACCCAATAAAGAATGCAAAGTGTTTCTTAACGCCCTGTACATGGACATGGTCGTGCCAGGATGATTAATCATCCATATTGTAATTATCACTTTATATCACAGCTTTATATGACAGCTGACTTTTAAAAATGACGTTTTTCGACAAATTAACTTAACAACTTGTTTTTTCTTTATAATTTTTTTTTTTTTTTTTTTTTTTTACAAAAATGAAAAACTTAGAATTTCGGTTATCCAACGATGTAATTTTTTTAGAATGAAATGACAATTTGCAAAGCCCAATCAAAAATTATTTTCTTTCCATAAATCACTTGAACAAAAATTATGGGGACAATTTTGCTCTTAGACTTTTTTCGATATCATGTATGATAAAGGAGCTACGGTCCGAGGCATCTTAGCTGCTACATCGTGTATAAGAAAATCTGCATCCAACTGTTGAATTATAAAATCCCATTATCCTCTCAAAACTTTAAATTGCATTGAAAATTCTTTCCTTTAATTTCCACATATATATCCTAGAGAACTAATTTCAAAACTTTTCCAACTTCAGTTCTAATTTCCGCCAAACCGTGGGATAACTACCAGGCGGCACTTTATCGTAAAACTGCCAAACGCAGTAAAGTCACTGCAAATCGTCGTTACCGGGAATTATAAAATGTCGATATTACATCACGTTAATCCATAAAAGTCGTTACATATATATGTATATACCGGTAATACAACGCACATAAATTATAACGAGATTTATTTTATCGCGTTCTGGCAATAATAGCTCCCGTGCACGATGGCAGGGAGCACTACGTACATAGCTATGGCTAAAACCGGCTAACCTACAGAGCCAACTCCGATATCGTTTATCAGTTACAGTAACTGTTGCGAGTTTACCGGACTTCGTCGAATACCGGCACATATGTATGTATGTGCATGCTGCGTAATTGTCTCATTAATGTAGTGACCGATTTATGTTCGAAATTTACGCTCGTTTCCCTTTTAATTTTTATTACGAATGGCGTAATGGCGCGCACGATGTTATCACGTCATTCGGTGTAATGATTTGGCGTCGTAAATTTCGAAAAAGGGCAACGTCGAGCAAAAAATAGCAAATAAATTACGATGAGAATTGCCGAATTAAATAATACCTAACGCATAAGCGCGTAGACTTTGTTATTCATCTTAATTTGTCTGGGGATTTCAAGAATATTCCCAAGACGCAATACGAGTAAGCGAAACGAGGTCAATATATGGCATGTATGAACCTATGTAGTCTGTCTCGTATGGATGAAGATGCCAAGATACTTCGGTTCGAAAGTTTAGTTTCGCGAAATCTTTATTTGTAATGGGGAAAGAAGGGAAAGAAACAAATTTTTGTCTGAAAATAACATTTTCATCAACATTTTTAAAACGTGTCATGATATATTGTTGGAATCGCCCTGCAAATAAGTGCAAGGAAAATCAAATAATAATAACAATAATAAGATTTATTGCCCAACAGAATTCACTATTGATGGAAGTAATTTTAGTAAATAATTCGTCGGCAAATAAAAGTCTACCACAGTCCAAAGACGATACAATACAATAGAATACGTTTTATTTCCTAAAAACAATGTATGTACCGGGTGGGCAAAATTGCTTGGTTTTAGAGGGTTTCACATATTTAGAGCATAGTTAGAGAGATGGCAATGCTACATTCCAGACCTACTTTTTCAAGGTAAATTCAATGGAGAAATCCATTTTTTAATATCTGTTACAGTGGCGGCGGTAGGGGGCAAAATTGAAAATATATCATTTTCTGTGGAGCTCTATATTTCAACTATTTAAAAAGATACTTCAAATGTTTTAACGTTGTTTTATACAGTTTTTTTATGCTAATTCCAATGGTCTGACGTATTTTTTTATTCCAACTATATTTTGAGAATTATGGAGTAAACTTGTATTTTTTTAAATTGAACACCCTGTATATTTTGTCATATTCGGAAAGAGTTTGTGTTTCTGATAAAAAATATATATAATTTGTTAGGTATCCGTCCACTACTTTCCGAGATATTTGGATATTTACTAAAAATAATTAAACAATTTTTACTATTTTACTCGTTCATATTTATTTATTATTTTTTTTAATATACTTATAACAAAAATAGTGGATCCGACTAATATACATATATATGAATATGTATAGGATGATCAACTATTACTTTGGAACGTAGGAACAATAACTGAGTAACTACTTAATAATTCAGATATATCAGTATAAGTACCTACTACATTGACATTTAATGCAGTAGGCTACGAAAAAAATTTTTAAATATTTGACATCTCTAAATTGACGTTTAGTTTTGAGATATTTGTAAGTTTAAAGAAAATACTAGAAACCATTTTAATTTTAATCTTTATCTCAACAATAAAATGAAATGTATTAAAAACACTATCTAATAAGATGTTCAAATTGATATCCTCTTCTATCCATGCAAGTGCGGCATCTTTTTTTCTATTGCATTTATTGCATTTTGAATATGAAGTGGGGTAATTTTGTTAAATGCCGCTTCTGTGGCTGCTTTTAATTCCTGTATGTTATTGTGAGGATGTGTATATACTTTATCTTTAACAAATCCCCAAACAAAAAAATCTAAAGGAGTAAGGTCTGGACTTCTAGGGGCCACCTTACAGGACCGTTGACTCCTATCCACTTGTGAGGATACATTTCATTTAAATAATTCCTTACTGCAACAGATGTATGTGCAGGGCAGCCATCGTTTTGAAACCAAACGGATGGATTATCAAAAATATAAAGATTATTTCATAGTAGTTCTAAATAAAGTTGTCCAGTCAAATGGTCATGGAAAAATTGATAACGTAATGTATGTTCTTTTAGAAAACATATTACATTAAACCCAAACCGTCCCTATCGTCTTTGTCGAAGAGCAAGATGTTCATTTGTCTGCCTCCATTCGTGATGATTATTACGATTAAATAATCCATCACTTGAAATTCTGCTTTCATCAGACCAAATTATGTAGCTTTTAAAGTCTGGATCATTAGTACATTTTCCATTATACCACTCGCAGAACGTAATACGCCGATCAAAATCGCCTGAAAAATAACGTTTGAAAACAAAAGAAATATTACTGTATACTTATTTAAAGATACTAGATACTCTTCAGAAAAAAAAGCTATAGTTGTCCTCGATCGGTTAAACTTCCTTACCGTTCTTGATACTTAATATACTATTGTGAAACATACCTGGTAATAAGTCGTGTATTACTCGTATTTTATATGGATGATATCGATTTTTTCTTAATATATTTAAAGCAGTTTTTCGCGGTACTCCTAACTCGTTTTCAATTTGCCTACTGGAAACACTAGGTGCAGCTTCAACTTTCGCTAATACAGTTATTTCGGTTTCATCCCTAAATACTTTTATTATATTTTCTAGACCTACGCCTTTCGAATGATCCATATTCTTCTAAACTAGACATCAATCGTTTAAATATACGATGTTCTGGTTGTCGTCTTTCTGAAATCTTTCTAAATAAAGCCCTAGAGCATTATTTAAAACTCCATTACAGATGGTAAAAACACGGATCATATCCAATTTTTGATAGTTTTCAAATTTCTGAGGCATTTTTGTAACAAACGTGGAATCAACCGCTATTTTGTATTTAAGTGACTTAATTAAACATCAAATTAGAAATGCCAGAAATTTGATAGTTCTTTCATAGCCTACTGCATTAAAATATCAAAGTAGTACTTATACTAATATATCTCAATTATTAATCACATTATCACATACAATTAATTGCATTTTTATCATATATATATATATATATATATATTTGGTTTTTTGGTTTTTTTTTTCCTTTGCCGTTGATTTAATTTAAGGTTTGTGTCTTGGTAATTAGCGGCTTGTCGTTTAATTAAAATTGATAAATTAAAATGACGTTTCTACAATATATATATTGTCTTCCTCAGATTTAAAAACTAAAACTAAATACAATTGACATTAGTATGTGTATTGTTGGTGTTATTTAATGTGTTTCTTATTCCTTATTTAAAATTTTTTTAATATGTTTACTATGGCTTACCTTAATTTTACTTCTAAACATTTTTTAAATTAATTATATATTTTTTACATTTTGTTCTTAAATTTTGGCATTTTAAATAATTAATATTACTAGCCTTGCGTGTTTGAAGAACATGTAATATGTGTGATTCTTATTCTCTAGTAAATCTAAAGATCTTATCGTATGTACCTATTTTTTACAATTTTTCTTATTTTAACTTAAAAGTATTTATTTGTTCGTGTGTATGTGTCAGTGTCGTCTCTCGGGGGATCTCATATTATGGAATAATAAATAGATGATAAGTTTGCAATGTCGGTTCTGTCATTTATTGAGTTTTTATTTTTTTGTATGTGGATGCTTTCTAATATGTTTCTAGCTTTGTAGTTTGTTTCTTTTGTTATTATTGAGGTTTCTTTATAATTAAAAGAATGTTTTGTTTGGTTTTCATGTTTTTTTAAAGCTGTGATGTTTTTCGAAAATTTGTGTCCGTTTATACGTTCATTTAAATATTGTTTTGTTTGGCCTATGTATATGCATTACATGAATTCATTAAAGCCATTGAAATAACACTCAATAACACATACTTCCAATATAATAACCAATTTTTTAAACAAACATATGGCTGTGCCATGGGATCACCAGTATCTAGTGCAATTGCACAATTAGTACTAGAAGAACTTGAAAAAGAAACGATAGCTAAATTAAATTTTCAACCAATATTCTTTAAACGTTATGTAGACGATTGTATCTCATGCATTCCCATAACCAAAATCAATTATATGCTGGAACAATTCAATAGTTACCATCCCTAAATTACAATTCACTATAGAAATAGAGACAAATCAGAAAATTAACTTCCTAGACATGACATTAATAAGATCAAATAATAAAATCCTAACAAAACTATACCATAAACCTACAGCTTCTGACAGATACTTAAATTACAATTCCAACCAATCAATAACACATAAAAGAAATGTAATCACAGCTCTTGCAGATAGAACAATAAAACTAACAAGCGCAAAATATAGACCAGAAGTTATTACTCACACTAAAAAAATACTACAAGACAACAATTACCCCTCCAATTCATAAATGACATATTTAATACAAGATTACATAAATATTACAACAATACCACTGAAACAAGAAACTCAAACCAAAATACAAAATACATACCCATTCCTTACGTAAGACATTTATCAGAAAAACTAAATAAAATACTTAAACCACATAATATAAGAATCGCCCACAAAAACAGTAATAACCTAAACTCATTATTCACCAAAACCAAAGATAAAATACCTCACAATAAACAAACACATGTCGTTTATAAAATTCCATGTAACAATTGTAATAGCATATACATAGGCCAAACAAAACAATATTTAAATGAACGTATAAACGGACACAAATTTTCGAAAAACATCACAGCTTTAAAAAAACATGAAAACCAAACAAAACATTCTTTTAATTATAAAGAAACCTCAATAATAACAAAAGAAACAAACTACAAAGCTAGAAACATATTAGAAAGCATCCACATACAAAAAAATAAAAACTCAATAAATGACAGAACCGACATTGCAAACTTATCATCTATTTATTATTCCATAATATGAGATCCCCCGAGAGACGACACTGACACATACACACGAACAAATAAATACTTTTAAGTTAAAATAAGAAAAATTGTAAAAAATAGGTACATACGATAAGATCTTTAGATTTACTAGAGAATAAGAATCACACATATTACATGTTCTTCAAACACGCAAGGCTAGTAATATTAATTATTTAAAATGCCAAAATTTAAGAACAAAATGTAAAAAATATATAATTAATTTAAAAAATGTTTAGAAGTAAAATTAAGGTAAGCCATAGTAAACATATTAAAAAAATTTTAAATAAGGAATAAGAAACACATTAAATAACACCAACAATACACATACTAATGTCAATTGTATTTAGTTTTAGTTTTTAAATCTGAGGAAGACAATATATATATTGTAGAAACGTCATTTTAATTTATCAATTTTAATTAAACGACAAGCCGCTAATTACCAAGACACAAACCTTAAATTAAATCAACGGCAAAGGAAAAAAAAACCAAAAAACCAAATATATATATATATATATATATATGATAAAAATGCAATTAATTGTATGTGATAATGTGATTAATAATTGAGATATATTAGTATAAGTACTACTTTGATATTTTAATGCAGTAGGCTATGAAAGAACTATCAAATTTCTGGCATTTCTAATTTGATGTTTAATTAAGTCACTTAAATACAAAATAGCGGTTGATTCCACGTTTGTTACAAAAATGCCTCAGAAATTTGAAAACTATCAAAAATTGGATATGATCCGTGTTTTTACCATCTGTAATGGAGTTTTAAATAATGCTCTAGGGCTTTATTTAGAAAGATTTCCAGAAAGACGACAACCAGAACATCGTATATTTAAACGATTGATGTCTAGTTTAGAAGAATATGGATCATTCGAAAGGCGTAGGTCTAGAAAATATAATAAAAGTATTTAGGGATGAAACCGAAATAACTGTATTAGCGAAAGTTGAAGCTGCACCTAGTGTTTCCAGTAGGCAAATTGAAAACGAGTTAGGAGTACCGCGAAAAACTGCTTTAAATATATTAAGAAAAAATCGATATCATCCATATAAAATACGAGTAATACACGACTTATTACCAGGTATGTTTCACAATAGTATATTAAGTATCAAGAACGGTAAGGAAGTTTAACCGATCGAGGACAACTATAGCTTTTTTTTCTGAAGAGTATCTAGTATCTTTAAATAAGTATACAGTAATATTTCTTTTGTTTTCAAACGTTATTTTTCAGGCGATTTTGATCGGCGTATTACGTTCTGCGAGTGGTATAATGGAAAATGTACTAATGATCCAGACTTTAAAAGCTACATAATTTGGTCTGATGAAAGCAGAATTTCAAGTGATGGATTATTTAATCGTAATAATCATCACGAATGGAGGCAGACAAATGAACATCTTGCTCTTCGACAAAGACGATAGGGACGGTTTGGGTTTAATGTAATATGTTTTCTAAAAGAACATACATTACGTTATCAATTTTTCCATGACCATTTGACTGGACAACTTTATTTAGAACTACTATGAAATAATCTTTATATTTTTGATAATCCATCCGTTTGGTTTCAAAACGATGGCTGCCCTGCACATACATCTGTTGCAGTAAGGAATTATTTAAATGAAATGTATCCTCACAAGTGGATAGGAGTCAACGGTCCTGTAAGGTGGCCCCTAGAAGTCCAGACCTTACTCCTTTAGATTTTTTTGTTTGGGGATTTGTTAAAGATAAAGTATATACACATCCTCACAATAACATACAGGAATTAAAAGCAGCCACAGAAGCGGCATTTAACAAAATTACCCCACTTCATATTCAAAATGCAATAAATGCAATAGAAAAAAGATGCCGCACTTGCATGGATAGAAGAGGATATCAATTTGAACATCTTATTAGATAGTGTTTTTAATACATTTCATTTTATTGTTGAGATAAAGATTAAAATTAAAATGGTTTCTAGTATTTTCTTTAAACTTACAAATATCTCAAAACTAAACGTCAATTTAGAGATGTCAAATATTTAAAAATTTTTTCGTAGCCTACTGCATCAAATGTCAATGTAGTAGGTACTTATACTGATATATCTGAATTATTAAGTAGTTACTCAGTTATTGTTCCTACGTTCCAAAGTAATAGTTGATCATCCTATACATATTCATATATATGTATATTAGTCGGATCCACTATTTTTGTTATAAGTATATTAAAAAAAATTATAAATAAATATGAACGAGTAAAATAGTAAAAATTGTTTAATTATTTTTAGTAAATATCCAAATATCTCGGAAAGTAGTGGACGGATACCTAACAAATTATATATATTTTTTATCAGAAACACAAACTCTTCCCGAATATGACAAAATATACAGGGTGTTCAATTTAAAAAAATACAAGTTTACTCCATAATTCTCAAAATATAGTTGAAATAAAAAAATACGTCAGACCATTGGAATTAGCATAAAAAACTGTATAAAACAACGTTAAAACATTTGAAGTATCTTTTTAAATAGTTGAAATATAGAGCTCCACAGAAAATGATATATTTTCAATTTTGCCCCCTACCGCCGCCACTGTAACAGATATTAAAAAATGGATTTCTCCATTGAATTTACCTTGAAAAAGTAGGTCTGGAATGTAGCATTGCCATCTCTCTAACTATGCTCTAAATATGTAAAACCCTCTAAAACCAAGCAATTTTGCCCACCCTGTACAGTATACTGGACAAAATACAGGAAAGTCAAAAGGAAGATGCTGTAGTACACAGCTTAAAATTATACAGAACTATATGTACTTATAAATAAATCTCTCTTAACGATAGATATTCTTCCACTCCATAAAAAGCAGAAACTATTAAATAATTTTTTGTTGTTTGGTGTAATCAATTAAAAATTTTTATGGCAATATATTTTACCGATTGTTGCGTTCTTGAGAGTCTATGATATGCAATCCTCATCGCCAAATGGTTTCTTGTAAAATAATCATTCGTATCAAATTGTAGTGCTAGATTATTATAGTTTCTTTTTGCAAACATTAAGCAATTATAAATATATAAAGATGGAATTATTAAAATTCTTAATTCTTTAAAGTGAGCTTTGCAGTGATCCCTACTTCGAATACTAGCCAATGCTCTGACATATTTTTTTTGTATTGTAAAGACTCTGGTGACATGTCCTGTAGGTACTCCCCCATAGTAAAATGCTACTATTTACATATGAGTAAAAGTTTGAATAGTAATAGAATTTCGCACTGTTTATGTCCGCAATATCGATAATCCTTCTGATTTGATATGCTGTCGAGTTTAATTTACTGCACAGATGGTCAATGTGGCTGTTCCAGTTTAGAGTACTATCTATAAATATACCAAGTAGTTTGGTAGCTTTGGTTTCATCTGTTCTCACTTTAAAGTCAATTTCTTGTGTCTTCTCCGTGTTCAGTTTCAGACCATTTGCTCGAAACTAGCTATCAGCTTTATGCAAACTTAATTAATAATAATAATAATAATAATAATAATAATAATAATAATAATATCCTTTATTCAAAAGCCAATAACCATGTAATACCAAATACTTAATAAAGATCCCCATATGAGCCTAGCCCGCTGGCAATTTGCCCCGGGCAGGTGAAGGTTCCTGACCTCTTCAAGGTCAGAGAGTGCGCTGGGCCAGTTATTCAAATAATAATAATAATAATAATAATAATAATAATAATAATAGCCTTTATTTTACCCACAAAAAGAAAGACATAAAGTGAATAAACAAAAGTACAGCAAAGTAAATAAGGTATTTATGGATAAAACCCCAAGGGGAAGTTCAGTTGTATGCCAAAGGCAATACTCTGCTTTTACACTTTACCCTTGTTGTATATATCATATAGATAATAGTAAAATTAAGAAAACAATGCTTAGTTCTAACTTAACACTATACTTAAAACTAAGTGTGCGAAGGAATTGCATCACTACAAACAGCGAAAGAGAAAAAAAATTAAAATATATATTGCGTGCATGAACAACAAACATATACTTGTTATTGTAAAGTTAAATTAGCTTATGCAGTAATAAACAGTAAGTTATGAACTACAAAATAAATACATATATGTATGTAGAAATAGAAAAGCATATAATATACAAATGTCCGGTCACCCAGCCAGTTTCTGCTTATATAATAGTAATTTACGCATCTCATATTTAAATGCGTCACCACCACAGCCCTTAACAGAGAGAGGAAGTGCATTGTATAGAGAGGAAATGTTGTAAGAGTAACTTCTCTCAAATAAAGCCGTCCTATGCAGAGGTGGAGTTATGAAACAATCTGTATTCCGTAGTTTCTTGTTATGTACGTCTATCCTGAATACAATTTTATTGAAAAGATATTTGGGTTGTTTAGTTGTAACAATTTTATGAAACAAACATAGTGTATGAACTAATCTGCGGTTCAACATATTCAACCAGTTTAAGGAGGTAAATTTGTGAGTAATATGTTCAAACTTACGTATTCCAAAGATCAGTCTAACACATGCATTTTGCACCCGTTGTATTCTAGCAGCCGTGACAGAATCCAAGCAGGGTCCATACACCGCGCAGCAAAACGAAAAATGGGATAATACTAATGAATTGCACAGAATTATCTTTGAGAGCTGCCCGAGGTAGGCACGATGAGGATATATCAATTTTAGATTAAGAAAAGCTTTACTGATGCAGCTAGATACATGGGATCTAAACCGTAAATCACGTTGTTCATTTTACATGTATACCTATTTATGAAACGTTCACGTTCATTCTTATTTCCAAAGATCATCATAGCGGATTTACTCGGATTTAAACTCAAGGAATGCATGGTGGAGATCTCATAAAGGCTGGCCAAGTCCGCATTGATTTTGTTAACAGCAATCACACTTTCGTCCGGAGAAAATTCAAGGTATAACTGCGTATCATCCGCATACATATGCATGCGGCAGTAATCCAATTGCTTTTGAAAATCAGAAACGTATATGTTAAAAAGTGTCGGACCCAAAATGGATCCCTGCGGAACGCCTCTGGTAATTGCACGAGGACAGGACATATCGGATGACAGGAGAACTCTCTGAGTTCGCCCACCGAGATAACTGGCAATTAAGTCTACAGCATCTCTAGCGAAGCCAAAATAGTGAAGTTTAGAAAGCAATAACTCATGAGATATAGTATCGAAAGCCTTTGAGAAATCTAGTAAGGTTACAACCGTTAATCTACCCCTGTCCGCAGCTGTAATAATGTCATCAGTGATGTTCAGAAGAGCAGTCTCGCAGCTGTGTCCAGCCCCGAATCCTGACTGACAATTGGAAAGTACTTTTTCCTTCGATAGAAAGTTATTTATTTGATGACACATTACCTTTTCCATGATTTTCGAAACCACAGGCAAAATACTGATCGGGCGTAGGTCCGAATAACTTTCGGGAGAACTTTTTTTGGCTATGGGTATAATTAAAGCTTCTTTCCATGCAGAGGGATAATAACTTTCCAGCAGTACAGAGTTAATAATATGGGTAAGATATGGAATAATTACGGGACAACAGAGGTCTATCATATTCATGCTAATGCCGTCACATCCCGAAGCGCCAGTTTTGATGGTTCGCAGAAAGTGAAGGAGTTCGCTCTCGGTCAGAGTACCAAAATGAAATTTCCCAGAGACACAATCAATTCTGTTCGATTTATAGGAAAGGATTAAGTTCTTATCTACAGTAGAATCAGGTAATTTATTTATAAAGAAATTGTTAATTTCATTAGGCTTCTGAAGACTCTTAGGTATAACCCTGTCACGCGCCCCAACAATACTCAGGCGCCTAAACTCAGTCCAGAGCTTTTTTCCATGATTTTGTTTCACCACATACTCAAAATAAGCTTTCTTTTCGTTGCGGACACTTAATGTAGTAAGATTTCTTAAAGTTTTGTAATACTGCCAATGCGTAGCCCGCTTAGTGCGTTTAAAACGTCGTTTAGCTTTATCTCTCATTGACATCATTAATTGAAGAGTATCAGTAATCCACGGTGCTTTACCCTTAGTGATTTTGATGGCTTTTAATGGTGCAAAATTATTATATAAATCTGTTATACAGCTGTTGAGAATACTAATTCCTCTAGTTCTTTCAAAGTATATTGTGTCTCCGCTGATAATAGTAATGTTGTATCATCAGCAAACATTATCGTTTTACACATTTTCAGATTAGCACACAGGTCGTTAACATATATTAGAAAAAGGATGGGTCCTAGTTTTGAGCCTTGCGGTACTCCGCAATAAACTGTTTTTATCTGACTTAGAATTATTTAACACCGCCACTTGTTTTCTCTCAGACAGATATTAAGCAAACAGCTTTAGCGTATCGCCTCTTATTCCATAATAATGCAGTTTGTCAAGTAAAGTTTTGTGGCAAACGCAATCGAAAGCCTTCGATAAATCTAACAAAGTCGCTGATGTATACTATATTGTTTATCAAATCCAACAATTCCAACAACAGATTCAATTAAATCGCACACAACCTGTATTGTGGATCTGCCCTTGAGATATCCATACTGTTGATTGCAGAATACATCATTAAAATAATTTACTAATCTGTTCTTCAAATTTCTTCATATATTTTGGAAAAAATAGGAAGTATTGTCCTTATTTATACAGTGGTATCACCGTACTTACTTTGAGTTCATTAGGGCAAACATTTTCACTACAGCACCTATTTAATAACCTTGATAGAGGTTCCGATATAAGCGGAGCCATTTTCTACAATAACATATCTCTTTTTATGGCAGTAAGTAAACTACGAAAACGTTGCAGATCGTCATTAGAATTAAAAACGGATCACGTGATTTCGATCTGTCCGGTCTCGTCGTTTGCAGTGCGATTACAACAATACACCATGAGCGCCTATTACGAGCACAAGCCTTTTTTTAGTTTCTCAATAATATTTTCAATTTATTTGCATACTCCTTTTATTACACATAATTTCACAAAAAAAGCCGGCTCCATGGATAGCTGATAAAATAATGTGAATCTCAGAGATAAGACTAAATCTAAATACAAACAAATACGTTTTCTGCTAAATAGAAACGTGCTTCTGTTATTCCTCTGCCTAAGGTTTCTCAATCCAAGTATTTGAAAGATTTGAGATCAAGTAGCATTCTTCCGATCCTATCAAAAATTTCGAATTTGCTTTGTTACATGTTACTGAATGTAATGCTACTGTACAGGGTGGTGAAATCAACAGTGGCATATCCAGTGCTGACATTTGTAGAAACTATAACTTGTCATCTTCCACTGTTTCCACAATTTGGAAGAATAAGGATAAAATTAGAGGCACGTTAAATTCGAACATATCCAAATGAAAACGATAACGAAAACCTGTTAACAAATTGATCTAGCATGACTTCAGTGGTTTAAGCAAACAAAGGACTCAGAATGTGCCCATAAGTGGACCAATCCTCCAGGAAAATATTGTCCCTCATTAATGAAACATTATCTTGTTAAAAAAGCTGGATAGATCGTTTTAAAAAGAGATACCATATTTCATCCAGTAAAATCCATGGAGAAAGCGCAAGTATTTTTGTCAAAACAACCAAGGACTGGTTAGACAACGTTTGCCCCACAATCAGGAGAGGTTATTCTGATAGCGATATTTTTAAAGGAGATGAAACTGGCCTCTTTTATAAAATTGTCCCAAACCAAAGCCTCAAGCTCCGAAAAGAAAAGTATCAAGGAGGCAAAAAGAAAGAATTACTATCTTTGTCTGTGCAAATATGAGGAGCACCGAAAAGAGGAAGTCGTCATTGGAAAATCCCAAACACCCCGATATTAAGGAGACATAGATGGCGCACGTAGCGCATGTAGAGTAGACGTTTGCATGTTGGGTCTGTTGTTATTGGTGATTTTTTGTGTATCAAAGTCATTTAAAAGTTTTAAAATGGTGTTGACTCGTGCGGAAAAGGATGAGTTTATCGATCTCATTAAAGATACCCTCAATACACAATTAGAAACTCACAAAAGTTTTAACAAACTCGATTCCATATGTGAGGCTGTATCCCGCCTTGAAAAAAGTATCGATGCTATGGCCGGTAAATACGAGGCGCGAATATCATCCTTAGAAAATGAGAACAAAAGATTGGCTGCTGAAATTGATCAACTTGAACAATACTCGCGTCGTAATTGCATTCGCATTTTTGGTGTTGAAGAACAAAGTGATGAAAATGTTGAAGAAAAAGTTAAATCTCTTTTTGTGGAAAAACTAGGAGTGCATATTGCTGAAGGACAAATTGACCGTTGCCATCGCACCGGCAAGAAACTATTTACTCAAAAAAGGTAAACAGTCAGAGAGATAAAAATATTCCTATTAAACCAAGATGTATTATCGTGAAATTTTCAACGTACGGTAAACGAAAGGAGATTCTAGTTTCCAGAAAGAAATTGAAAGGTTCCGGTGTAATAATTAAAGAAGATCTTACAGCTGTCCGGTTAAAAGTGTTCAAAGCTGCTGAAGAGCTTCTTGGTAGACACAAAGTATGGTCGCATGATGGTCGAGTCTTCGCTAATAAAAATGGTGTTAGAATATCTTTTACTTGCATGGATGACTTAATTAAGTTGAAGTAAGTTACAGACCTAGCTGCTATGCGTATATTTTTTTTCTTGTTACTTACTTTGTATGCTATTATTACTTGCGTTTTATTAATTACATTTATCTTAACTTCTACGCTTTGAAATTATTACTTTATTATTTTTTTTTACTGTTCTTTTTGATATTTTTGTCTATTCATTGTCTGTCTACCTCTATATTATATTTAGTTCTACTTAAGTTATTATCGTCCTTCATTGTTGTTAGGTTGGTTGATTTATATTTTTTACCTACCACCACTTTTTTTTGTTTTATCTCATATATTTGTTTTGAATATTAATTTGTTGCTTTTTTGTTTATACTATTACTAGCTTATTTGGTTTGGCTGCACAGTGCTACCGATGAAGATTGCTAATTTGAATGTACGTTCTCTTTTTTCTGGGTTTAACGAGTTTTGTGAGCTGGTCCTGGATGGCGACTTTGATGTTGTTTTGGTTACCGAGACTTGGCTTTCCGCGAGCATTAGTGACATAGATATCGCTTTGACTGGTTATCAAGTATTTCGTAGGGATAGACAGGGCAGAGGTGGGGGTGTTGCTGTGTATATTAAGTCTACCATTGAGTGTCGAGTTTTTGATATTGAACTTCTTCCGAATAACAACTTAGAATACATTCTACTTCGATTTCAATTTCTAAATAAAACTTTTATTATTGGAAATTTTTATAGACCTCCTAGAACAAACCTTAATGCTTTAATTCCTGATCTTGACAATATTCTTTCGTGTATTTCCCCATCTGCAGATTGTATTTTATGTGCTGGTGATTTTAATGTTGATCAGTTGCCCTCGCATAATCCTCTTCTTGCCTGTTTTGAATCGTATGGTCTGACTCAGATCATAAATGAACCCACTAGGATTACCGCTTCTTCTAGTACACTTCTTGATCCGATCTTTATCTCGAACCCTGAATTAGTGACAGTGTCTGGCACTTTATCTGCAGATCTTATATCTGATCATCGCCTGGCCTTCTGTGAGTTGGTAATCAAGACTATTAAGCCTCCACCTAAACTGATCAAATATAGAAGTTTCACTGGATTTAATGATGAGTGTTTCAGTTACTACTTGCAAAATCTACCGTGGTATACTCTTATTGAGGAAGTAGACATTGATCGTAAGGTATCTATTTTTAACTATTTCTTACTGTCGGCGTTTGATATTTACGCTCCTGTCAGAGAAGTTAGGGTCACTAAGCCTAGAGCTCCCTGGCTGACAGAAAATTTAAAGATGTACATGAAATTTAGAGACGCAGCTTTTAGACAATTTCAAATCTGTAAATCACCTGAAAATTGATCTAGGTATAAACATCTCAGAAACTTTGCAGTCAAAATGCTTAGAATGGAAAAAAGAAATTATTTGGATTCTATCTCAAGTTCTCGTAATTCTTCGAGATTGTGGTCTTCTCTTAGATCCTTGAATATTAAAACATCATCTGATTATACTTTGCCTGAACACTTGACTGATGTTTCTGAGATGAATCAATACTTTGCTACATTCATACAGTCAGCAAATGACAAAAGTGACAGGCTTGTTGATGTTTATAGTAATGCTAGACTTGATAATTTAATCGATTTTGAATTTAAGCTAGTCACTATTGAGGAGGTTCATTGTATTTTAAATAAAATAGGGACCAATGCTTTTGGATGTGATGGCCTATCTTCTTCCATGTTGAAATATGCTAGTCCATTTGTAGATCAGTATGTTACACATATTATTAATTCCTGTATTGAACACTCGTATTTTCCTATTATCTGGAAGGCAGCTTTATGACTTCCGCTGCCAAAAGTAGCTGATCCTGGGGATTTTTCTGATCTAAGGATAATCAGTATTTTGCCTGTTCTTTCCAAGGTACTGGAGAGAATACTTTATAATCAAGTGTATGAGTACTTCTCTTCTAATAAGTACATATCTGATAATCAATCTGGTTTTAGGAAGGGCTTTAATACTGCGACTGGTCTCTCGTCTGTATTAAATGATATCATGACTGCAGTGGATTCCGGCTTGAATAGTGTGCTTATTCTTTTAGATTATTCCAAAGCTTTTGACACTGTGTGTCATCAGCTACTGGTAGCAAAACTTAAATATTATGGATTTACTTCAAATTCTTTGTCACTAATTACTTCATATCTGTCTGACAGAACTCAAAAAATTTCATATCAGGGTGTGGTTTCTGATGAAGTACGCGTTTTGTCTGGAGTACCTCAAGGGTCCATACTTGGTCCTCTACTCTTTATTATTTATACTACTGATTTTTTAAACTCAATTAAAAACTGTAATATACAGGCATATGCTGATGACACCCAATTAATATACTCGTTTTCTTCTACTGATTATGAACGAGCGATGGATACTATTAATGGTGATCTCGATCTAATTGCTAAAATTTCCTCTGAACATAATCTTGTGCTCAATTCAAATAAAACCAACGCTTTATTATTTGGCTCAAGGAATCGGGTCGAGTTCTTGAGGAGTAATCTTAAGTTACATATTTCTGGCTCTGCTTTGTCATTTCTTTCTGCAGCAAGGAATCTTGGTCTAATTGTAGACACTAATTTACGCTTCGGGGATCACGTATCTCATTTACTTAGAAAGGCTTATGGTACCTTGAAAATGTTATACACCAACAGGCATATTTTGAATTCAGCTTTAAGGAAACGACTCTGTGAAACCCTAATTTTTTCTCTTTTTGATTATTGTGATTTTATCTATAGTCCTTGTCTAACTTCAGTTGATAAATACAGGGTGCAAAAACTTCAGAACTCTTGTTGTAGGTTTGTTTGTGGTCTTCGGAAATTTGATCATGTATCGAGAAAAATTACCAGCTTAGGGTGGTTAAATATGGAGAACCGGAGTAAGTTGCACTTGGGTAGGTTTGTACATAAGCTTCTTTTTTTTTGTTTCTGTGTCTGCACCAATTACGGGTTTTCTCATACCGCGACATTTTATTCATGTGCTCAATACTCGATATAAGTTTCAACTTACTATCCCTCGTCACCATACATCTATATTCAGGCGATCTTTTAGTTACAATGCGGTTAAGTTGTATAACTCGATACCAAACAGTGTGAAGAGTCTCGGTGGCCTTCGGAGTTTTGGAGTCGCTTTCAGGTCTCATTTACTATCACTGCAATAGGTGGTATTGTGTAGTCAATTGATAGCTTTGCTTTTGTTCTTTGATTTTGTTTTTTATTTTTTTTTGTAAAGAAATTGTGTAGAGGTTATTGCATTTTTTTTTTGTTTTTGATGGATCCTGGTTGAGTTGGAGTAGCATAAGCTAGACTTCGCCAGGTATTCATTTTGTATTTGTCATCTTAATAAAGGCAATTTATTATTATTATTATTATTATTATATTCTTTGACTGTTCTCGTGAGAACTGAATATGAAATTAAAAACGTTTTTAACATGTTTGAAGTTTAATTAATTGGGACGCTGGGAAATAATGCAACAACATCAAACGATACTTATCTTTCTTCGGTATCTATATAGCGGCTTTTTTCTAGTCTTTCGACAATATCAAGAGAACTTTCGGATGAGTTATTGTTAGAAAACTGCCGTGACAGCCATTTTGCCAACTCGTATGTGGAGGCGTTAATATTAGAAACAATAGGTCAGCTTTAAAAAGGTATAAAAGAATGCCATAACTCCTTTATTTTCCAAAAATTCTAAAGTTAGTTGATTTTGATTTGATACTTACCAATAGATCATTTCTTTTGCAATCCTTTAAGACAAATACCATATCAATGACAGCACAAACAATTCATAGATTTCCTAGTTTATTGAGCGTAAATACCCTATAATTATTTTTATGCCGAGTAACCTAATTATTACGTTCGAAAATAGTAAATACGGAGAAAATAGATTCCCTCTAGAATTGCCAAATTTCGTTACACAGGTAACCTTAAATATTGTACATTGTTGACAGCATCGACCGAATTTACGGAAATAATTGCACAGGATCACGCGAATTTTGCCACCGTAAATGTACAGTTCGGAACTACCGACTAGGGATAATTAAATAAAATAGCAATTTATAATAATCAAAGGTATTTTTTTTGCAAAGAAAACACAACGGAACAGTTTACAACACGCAATAATATTTGTAGCTGACAATCTCCTAATCCATATGTTGAAATGTAATAGTTTCTCCATAATAATTTTATTCTTGTATTATATATTGTATTGTTTAAATGCAGGAGTAGGTCCTACATTTTCTGTTTCTAGATGACATCAGTGACATCATTTGTCAAAACAACCTAATTAATTTATATTTAGTAGTTCCTTGCTGGTTTCTACTGTATGTGTAGTGGAATAAACTAAATTCTTTAGATGTCCCCACAGATAAAAGTCTAATGGATTTAAATCCGATGAACGAGGAACGAGGCCTCCTGGACCTATCCACTGATTTGGATATGTACGAGAACATCTATCTCGTGCAACTAGGCTACAGTTCTATCAATATGGCGTTCTCTCCATATGACGTATTTTCATTAACTTTATCACAGCATCCCAAGATATTGAAATAAAAGTTACCTATTTTCGTTAAACTTATTTTTTCTCGGAAAAAAAGCATTTTATGGAAATCCATTAAGAGTACATTTTTCTCACTTAAGATCCATGGATTCATAGAACACATATTGGAGAGCAAAAAACCTACACACCTAAAAATTGGATGAAAAAAAAGGTAATACATAATAATTGCATTAAAAAAACCACCTATAGCCAACTCTATGTTTAGGGTTGAATATCTCAGCAGTGGTGCACCCTAGCAAAGAAAGATATATAGACATACAGTGTTATTTTTACATAAACTTTATGTATCCGAGATATTGCCCACATATTCATGGACACCCTGTATATACGTACAGGGTGAGGCATTAGTGCGTCAAAGCTCAATATATCCCTTATTATTGAAGATATCAAAAAACTTTGTGTACAAGAATCATAGACAGTCTTAAGCTACACATTTTAAAATTAATTTCATATATACAGGGTGTTTCATATCACTAGGGTGAACCAAACATATATTTTCTTAAATGGAACACACTATATATTATTTCAAATTTCGTAGTTGATTAACTGATAAATAATCTGATTCAGACTTTTCCAATGTCACTTTTTCATGGCTAATGTATTATATTCCAATTATTGCTAAAATGCTCACATTTTTTTAAAAATCATTAAATATCTGAGAAACTAACAATTTTAGATATAGGGAATAGTTAATGAAACTGAAAGTATATCAAGTATTCTTCCCTTTCTTAATATAAAATACAGGGTGTTCCATTTAAAAAAAATTAGAAAATAATGCATTTGTGTTTTGAATCGCCCTGTACACAGTTTTCGTAATATTGGGAAAACACCACTTCGTTATAAAAGTGTAACAGTATGAAAAAGCTATTCCAGTAAAAAAATTATTTCAAGCTGTTTCGTATGGAATACACAGGGCGTTAAATGCATAACGATTTTCACACAAAATTGACCATAACTTCTGAAATACTCGGTATAACTCAATGAAACCTGATATTGACAGAAAGAAGAAGATGGGCTTAATCGAAATTTGAAATAATATATAGTGTGTTCCATTTAAGAAAATATATGTTTGGTTCACCCTAGTGATATCAAACACCCTGTATATATGAAATTAATTTTAAAATGTGTAGCTTAAGACTGTCTATGATTCTTGTACACAAAGTTTTTTGATATCTTCAATAATAAGGGATATATTAAGCTTTGACGCACTAATGCCTCACCCTGTATGTATTATACAGGGTGTTTCATAATAAATGCGCAGGACTTCAGGATGTGATAGCTTGTCCAAAAATTTGAAGAAAAGTTTCTATTAACTTACTCTCTAAAACGCACCATTGTCGGGATACAGGGTGTTGGAATTTAATTTAAAAACATTCGTTTTTTGCAAATATCTTCAAATAATAAATTATACAGTCAACATAACCACACACACCGCACACACATTCAATAAGAACACAAATTCAATTTGTACAATTTCTTTACACAACTTTTTATTTCAAAAAATTGACCATGTCTTTCAACATAAAAGTTGATTTTCTCGAAAACGGTCAACTTTAGAGCTCATGACCAACAATACCTTTTTTGTGTAGAAAACATTGGCGGTTCAAATGGGCGTCTCAAAACCGTACTTTTTCCAGTGGCGTAGAAGTTGGGGAGAAAAACAAAATCTTCACCAATTATGACTTTAAAAAAGAATAAATTTCTCGTCTCTTAAACGGTTCCGAAGATACATATTTGCAAAAAACGATTTTTTTCAAATTTTTAGACAAGCTATCACATCCTGAAGTTCTGCGCATACATTATGAAACACCCTGTATATATACAAATAAATAAATCTCATTGAAGATCGTCAGTCACGATTAAAATCGTTCATTACGTCGGCAATTTAATATGAAAAACCTAGACGTCGAGCTCACGAATACCATCAACATTAGCCACCATAATAATTTAACAAGAGTCCCATTTTGAAATATGGCGACGTTGACGTTCCTAAACGCCTTCTCGTATCTCCTCGTCCGTAATACTTGACCTATTTTTACAACCGTTTCTTGCCTCTACACCATCATCAATAAGTCGTTTCGGTAACGTAGCTTATTAAGCTGGAGGCAATATATCCACGCCTCTACATACTTAGAAATATACGGGGACATGGCAGCTATTTCGCAACAATGGTGACTCCAGCTTTCGGCTGTTATATCACTTGATGAGACGAGTGTAATATTTAAGAAACCTAGACGGCTTTTATCTCTGCATTGTCATTATTTTCCGTTTATTTGAAAAAGATGTTACAAATTGTGTTTAAACTCTTAATTACAAACGAAGGAAGTGTGGCAACAGCGTGAATCAAATTAAGCGCTCCAGGATCGGTATTCTGGCGATGTTATATTAAGGGTAAAGCCTGCGATGGGACACGAGTTTAAAATTTGAATGAATTGGAAGCTAGAATTAGAAACAACATGCGATGGGGTGTTTCTGCTGACGTAATTTCAGCCGTCACTTATGCTAATGAAAATAGAATTTTATGCCAGATATTGTATGCCTACGCTATATCTGGCTGAGCGTATTGAAAATTTATTATTCTCTTCCCGCGAAAATCAAACAAAAATATCTTAATTTCAAAATCTTTTAATCAGAGATATATTTCCGCTTTTAGGTCAATTAAAACTGTGATTAATTAAAAATCAATTTACAGTCTTTTTCTTTTGGTTTTCCTCTTTTGTCAATTGCTTGTCCGTATTTGTCAAATGATTTTCTCGTTTTGCAAACGTCAAATTTGTTTGTCAAATGAGATTCTTCTTTTGTCAAATCACTTTCCCGTTATGTCAAATGCTTTTCCTCTATTATCTATATTACATATTTTATACATATTTAGAGGAAGTAAGGGATTTATTTAAATGTACGATGAACACATACATAATCTAACACATGTAACTTAATTTAAAATTTCATTTCTCTGTAAACAATCTGCTAAAAAAGACTCCATGTGTTGCATATAATGTAGACAGTTTCGTGGGGTTATAACGGGTGGGCAAATTTGAGGTTAGGAAGTAAATTGGCTGTCAAACGATGAAATGTCAAGAATTGGGCTGTCATCTTTTGACATTTATTTAGTAAAACGTTGGGAAATTTTAACCATGGAACGCTACACTCTTGAACAAAGAATTTTAATTGTGAAAATTTACTATCAAAATGGTGAAAATTTGACTGTATCACTTCGTAAAATTCGAGCAGCTTTTCCTCGTAATCAGACTCCTTCTGAGACCGCTGTGCTTAATTTAATCGCTAAATTCGAGGCTCACGGTACTGTTGCTAATAATAGACCAAAACAATACGCTCGTAGTGGTTGTACTGATGCAAACATAGCCGCTGTACAGCAAAGTGTTGAGAATGAGCCTGGAACATCAACTCGTCGACGTTCACAACAATTGGGCATCACCAGAGGCACTTTGCGCAACATTTTGCATAAAGATCTTCATCTTCATGCTTATCAAGATCAACTCGTTCAAGAATTAAAACTGGCCGACCATTGTTTGCGTCGAACGTTTGTGAATTGGCTGTTTGAAAAACTGAACGAAAACAACGCAACAAAATCATCTTTAGTGATGAGGCCTATTTTCAATTAGGTGGTTATTTAAACAAACAAAATTGTCGCATATGGGGCTCACAAAATCCGTAAACAGTCCTCGAAAAACCATTACATCCGAAGAAAGTGACGGTATGGTGTGGTTTATGGTCAGGCGGCATCATCGGCCCATATTTTTTCGAAAATAACTAAGGAAACGCCGTGACCGTGAATTCTCTGAGCTACCAAACCATGATAACCGATTCTTTGTGGCCACAATTGGCTAATGTTGACATCAGAGACCTTTGGTTTCAGCAAAACGGCGCCACAAGCCGCACAGCCGACCAAACAATTCAGTTATTGCCGGTCGAGTAATTTCTGGATTTGGCGATGTCAATTGGCCGCCTCGTTCTTGTGATTTAACGCCGCTGGATTATTTTATCTGGGGCCATTTGAAAGACCGGGTTTACGTGAACAAACCACAAACAACTGACGCTCTGAAAGATGAAATTCGGCGCTGCAGGGACGAGATAAGCGAAGCTTTGTTGCAAAATGTGGTTCAAAATTTTGTGAAAAGAGCAGACGTCTGCCGACGTACTAGACGTGGTCATTTGCCCGACATCATATTCCATTATTAATTCCCATATTTCTACTTTATATTGGTATCAATAAAACTGAATTTGTCAAAAAAAAGTGTGTTTTTAAGCCAATTTACTTCCTAACCCCAAATTTGCCCACCCTGTATGTATTTTCGTTCGCCGGTTGAGTTCTTCGTATAATTTGTCTCCATCATTTAAAAGAATAGTGAAAGCTGTTAAGGGCTCTATCAATCGTCGACAATGATATTTGTTGAAGAAGTGGCCATTCGTTTAAACATTTTTCTTTCAACTGACGCAGAGTAATGGAGCAATCCTCATCAATTCAATCGCAAATTTGTTCTTTCTGAGCTAAAGATAATTTTGGCTGTCGATGCCCAGCAACATTATTAGTCCTCCTATAAGTTGCATACATTTTTCTAACAGTATCAGGTAAAACCAAAAATTGTTGGGCTACATTTTTCACCGTAGAACCACTATTCAAAAAATTAATGACTAAAGTACGTATTTCATTGCTTATTTTGGCATTTCTTCTCATGGGACCATTGTTATCCATATCAATACACCAAACACATTTGACAAATAAGCAATTTCATTGACAAAACAAGCCTACTATTGTCCATTCCAAATAAGAATGGAGTAGATGACGCTATAATCGGAGCACAAATCACACAGGAACAAGTTTGCGATTTGCAAAAATCGCGGCAAATTTAAAATTTGTTTTTCTTAATTGACTGTCCACTAAGGAGAATAATATCTTTATGAAAACTGATAAAAAACATTTAATGCTTTATTAATGTTTGTAGTTCTTTCACGCTGCCTGTTATTGTAATGAAAATAAGAAACAACATATTTAATTACGTAATCAGTTTACAGTAAAAATACACAAATACAATAATTATAAAACTAATGCAGTATATGTTCTTTAAATAGTCACTCAAGAAAGTCTGCATACAGGTAAAAAAATCGCTGGCTTTATAAGTACATAGAAGATGAAAAATGATTTCTTTCGCCACAAATCGATCATTAACAACAGCTTAAATGTGGATTATTTCTCTAATAAGTTAATTATGAACAAAGTTACAAGCATTCCATCCAGCATCTAATTTATCATGTTTCGTTTCTTTGGTGGTGACTGTATGCTTCCAGTTAACATTATATCTCTAATGGTGTCAGATAAAATGTATTTTTACTAAGCCCTAACTTCATTTGCTGTCTGATGAACAGCATCTGTTTTAGACTGATTATTTTTGTCTTTAAAATAGACCTCATAAGCCATCAACTTTTGCCTACTTGTTGAAGAACCTGCGATAGTAGCATCAACCATAATTACAGAATCACATATTGACCTTTATCAAAATTATAAGTTGTATAAACAAGAAAATTGAAGCAAAACAGTTCAAATAATACCGTATAGTCTCGATTAACCGTTGCCCTTGGGACCGTTGGGGTGACGGATGAGAGAATATCCGGATCATCGAGGAGCATTGGCGATCGATAAAAATAAAATGCTGCACTGAATTGCAATGTTAATGTTTAAATTTTTTTCTCAGAGACGTAACGGTTAATAGAAACTGACGGTTAAAAGAGTGACGGTTAATTGAGACTCTACTGTACCTTCAATAAGTGACTATTATGATTCAGGAGCTCTAAGAAGAACTATTTTCTATAAAGAAAAAAAAATAAAGAAAACCATTGGCCTTCGTCTACTTGCCATAAATTAGTGCAAAGGATGCCGGGAAGAATTGCAGCTATCTTGCTTGCAAGAAGAGGGCTAACAGAATTTAAAATTTTGTCGATTAGACAATAAACAATTCAATTCTTAACATTACCTTTAATTTTTTTATCAAGAGCCCCCCTCCCTCCCTCCCCCACAATATTCTGATATAAACGCCGTAACGAGGACTACAACAGCAAAAAAAAAATCGCGTTGTGTTCATTTCCAACGTGATAGGTACTCTCCAATCACGTCCAATCTAACATCAAATTACCAATCGAATCCGAATCACCAAATTGCCTCTTATAAAAAAATTCCAACACACATTTCTAGGTAACTTCTTCGCTCTATAATAATCCCTATTTTTTTTGTAATTTTCATAAGTTTTGTCAATTTTTCTTTTAACGGTTCACACAATTTCATGGATCGTGGCTACCTCTTTTTGAGTGAACGTGCAAACCGAGTAAAGCGTTGCAAGAATTAATTGAACTGGTTAGCAGTTTCCCAGTATTATGACACTATAGTCACAAAGATTACATGAGGACAAAATTGAAGGATGACTTTTGGGAGAAGATTGCCAAGGAATTAAATTATACTGATTGGTGAATTGTATTGTATTTAAAAAGTTACATTTTTGATTTGTAAATTTTTTGTTCAAAAGTGTTCCCTTTCTATTGCCAATCAACAGAGCCTCCGTTTGAATTACAACATTCAGTGAATTTTTGTCTAATAGAAAATGCCTCAATAGAACACCTATTTCTATTTGGTGCTAAAGAACTAAAGTTGTGTTGATTTAAATTCTGTATTATTGCATAATCTTCTTCCTGTGTGCCACTATTTGAGAGAGGCAGTTCTCAAGTAATTAAGGCACTTTCTACGATTTGTCTTTTGTTGTCATAATTGCCAGTCACTCTCACTTTTGGATATGGACGCATTAAATTTGGCATTAAGGGAAATGCTTCATCTCCGATGAAAATGTATGGTGTTTCTGTATTTTGCCGGGGTAGTGGTTCGAGCAATTGCAGGGAACCATTATTTAGCGAAGAGTTGGCAAAAATATTTCCATCGCAAAACTTACCCATTGAACCCACATTTACAGTTGAAAAACGGTAATTTGCGCCTACAATCCCCATCAAAATTATGGAAAAATATTGCTTATAAAATTGTAAAAAGAAGATCCACTAAAAAGTGGTTTTAGAATGACAATATGTTTGCCATCAACAGCACCCAAACAGTTATAAAATTGTCATTTTCTTTTATAGTCCTTGGCAATAGCCTCCCACATTTGACGCCTTATATCAGTTTTTTTTTTTGGCTATGTACCATTCAACTAAAGATCTTCCAGTAAAGTACCAAAAACAAGTCAAGGAAAATTATGTCCGTTAAGCCGTTTCTGATGCCGAAGATAAAGCTGACGACGAAACTGAAATTGATCAGAATCTATTGACAAGCATTCAACATCCTCGTTCATCAATCACCCTTTCTAACAGTACCTAACATTCTCTTCTACCATTACGCAAGAGTACCTACCCTGAAATATTTTCTCCATCGATTACGACATCAGTGAGTTCAGTGGATACAAATGACAGAACCTGCTCAAGACAGGAAAATGATTTTTCAGGAAACTGTTTAAACTTATAATATCTATGTAATATAATAATAATCTGTTCAAATATATCTACAAGTTGTTGGAGACGTGCTGCCAGTTTGAATACTTGTGGAAAACGGAAAATAGCAGCCATCGTGAAATTAGTTTGGGTCTGTGCTGTGTTCAATATGCGGCTTTGTAAAGCTCGTTTAGCTTAGCTTGTTAGTACAGCTTAGAGTCGGCAAAACGAGGCCAGCTTTAGTGCTGTGCAGAGAGCAACGTACACTGTCACACCCAAAACGATTACGGCTCATAACCGTACGAGGAAAATTTAGTTTAAAAATGATATCGTTAGTCCAGTAGTCGGCGATTGACAGCATTTTGACCATCCCCATCCAAGCTATAAGACCCAAAAATCGTTTGATTTTTGCTTTTGTTGTAGTGTACCAGTTGTGAAGACGTGAACCTTGTGACGTATCGTTTTCTGAAACCTTCCCGGTTGCATATATATTTGTCTGATTCACGATATGTTCAAGAATATTGTCTTCGACAATAACAAAAATCAGCTGGACTTTTTCCGGCAGCTCCTGAAATTGTAAAATCTTTTATTCTTCCTTTTATTGGACCCCAACTGGCTTGCTGTTCTACATTTCTGTCATTGACTCCATCCTCCTCATTGACAACATTTCTTCATCGTTTTCTTTCTGTGGAGTTTTCGCTCGAGAAGGAGAAAATTGTTCCAAATTTACTGATCCTATGTTGTCACTGGAAGAACTTAATTGACTAATTGCAATGTTACTTATCTTTTTTTTGGAATATGCTTTTTTTTGACTGACGTTCTTTAGAGTCACTTTCAGAGGATTCAAGGAATCGATGTCAAAGTCGGAAGAATATGAATCCGAAGAAGTATTTGTAACGAACACAATAATATATGTTCTGGAATAAATTAACTTTTCCACTACTACATAGGTTTTAAATTAAATTTAATGAAAGAAATATTTTTCTGCTATTTTAATTAAAGTAAATATACTGAACATGACAACATGGGAAAAGACATTTTAATCAAAAACATGATCAAAAGAGAAATAAATTACTTCATTTACATTTTATTTTGTCAGGCTAAAATTGTTATTTCACTTTCTATTTTCGTCACTGCTGTTGACAATGTTCGACACTTCGAAGTTAATTTGTGGAAACTAGCTATTTATATGTAAGAGTTAATGGAATTTAATTCATTTAATGACACTTTCAATTACTGTAAGTATAGGTGAGATAATTAACTATTAACAGCCACTTTGAAATTACAATTAACGTTTCCCATTCCAGACATATTGACACGATTATTTCGAACACTATCATAAATTAGAACGCACTCTATTAAAGATGAAAGCAACCATAATTCCCGAGCACAGAAGCACTGCAGCAGTGTTCTACATTCCACGACCGTCCGAGCCAAAACTTTTTTCATCGCTTGCAAGAAAAATATTATACGTTACATAGGTAATAGGTGACAGTGTATTTTGGACGCCAACTCCGCATAAATTTGATTTAACTTTCCTCGTTGTTCGCCGAATAAGTAATTCTAACGCTGGAGGGCCGCCATAAAACACGCGAAATTCTCCCGAAAGCGAGAAGAGGCGCTTGATGAGTCACTCTAACTATAGAAAGTTTTAATAAATTGATGGGAATTCACGCCGAGATGGAAAAAAAAAGCCGCGATTATTCAACAAGTTAAAATTACGCCTTCTGGATGTTATTTTCGTTTGTTGTGCAGTAAAAAAAGAAATGTCATTAATCTAATGAAATTACTCCCGGGGTAAATTGTACCTAAATACTAATTAATTCGCGCTTTGATTCCGAAGAATTTATTTCATTTATTTTACGAGATTTTTCCGAGGACATAAATAGAAACGGGAGTAAAATCAATAGTTTCTATTTCGGTTTACAAAGTACGCATATGGCCGCGAATCGTCCGCGGTTAGAGTGAATGGGTTCTTTGTTTTCTAATTGATGAAATCTGAGTATATACGTGTTATTGAAGTGTTTTATTTTAAGCGTTTGGAGCTGAAAGCGTAATTGAATTGTTCTTTATGTAAGCGTAAGGTTTCACCAAATAGATACGGTTTCTAAAGATACATTCTATAGTTGCACATTCTACGCTGCTTGTCATAAACCTTATCACCATTTTATTTTGAAAGGATTTCCCACATTATGTAGCAATAAAACGTATACAACGTTACCAAGGCGTTCAAGGTATGTTCACTCTCAATGCTTTACCCCAAAGATTACATTAATGTGGGTACCAGGTCACTAGGGCTGTGAAGGCAACGAAACTACCGGTGGTCTGCTTGTTCAATGTCATGTATTTGTCTTATATAATCACTTCAAACTGTTTGTCGAAATCAAACCTAGGTGTCATATAGTCTTTAATTTCGCCAGCTCTCCCAGTTCTTGTAGAATTTGAAGATGGCCTACTAGATCTCCTGCTTTGAAGATCATGTTCCGTTCCACCCTAATGGCGCCCATCATCGCTTCTCTTTTCACCTGTAGCTGCAAGGGAATCAGATCGATTAGGACCTCCATCGTCGCGGCTGAACAGGATCGCATAGCACCTGTGATGCCTCCAAAGGAAAACGCTGTATTTTTTGCAGCAAGTTTGGTCCTTGTTTTTCTTTTGTTTTTGCCCACCATTCTAATGATGCGGATGCGATCATGGGTCTGACTATAGCCATGTAGGTCCAAAGGATCATTTTAGGCTTAAAATCTCAGGTTTTGCCAAAAAGACGTCGACAGGTCCACAATGCTCTTGTGGCCTTTTCCGACGTCCTTAGGAGATGAGTGTTCCATTGCAAAGAGAACGTGGCGTTCCGATTTTTTTTTATTTTGGGACTGCACGGGCGGAAAAACCGTCGTCCAGACGTCCGACCCCAGTAGGCAGTAGGCAAGAAGGTGGATTAGAGTTTCCTCCGCATTCCCACAGTTTCTACACAGGAGAGAGTGTACTATGCCCATGCGATGCAGGTGTTTGTTGAGTGCGCAGTGACAGGTTAAGATTCCTGTAAGTAACCTCAGCCTGACCCTGGTCATAGAGACTGCCTTGCGCAATTTTTTCTCATACGGGCGAATCCCGAGCGTTTTACAGTGTCTCATGCCGGCAAGTGCATTCCAGTGGGAGCAATCCCTAGCAGCGATTTCAGAAGGCTTTGATGCTGCCATAGGAGTTCCCACATGTAGGTTCTCGACCCACAAATGGTCCCTCACTGGCGCCTCTAGCTAATTTGTCAGCCATTTCATTATCTCTGATTCCACCCATCTCAAAGTTGTACTGAGACGTTCCGCAAATTTTATGATGGCAGTGTAGCACTACCTCGGAGTCAAACCTGACAGCCTGTACAGCTCTGAGAGCAGCTTGACTGTCAGAAAGGATTTCCACTGCTCCATTAATCTGCGGGCAGTTTAATATGCCTTCCGCGCAGGTCTAGATTGCGATTACTTCGGCTTGGAAAATGGACACAGTGCTCCCTAGGCTGAGATCTTCACCCTGGGTTTCACCATCTTTCCAAATTCCAATTTGACGTTTTTGAGGCGTCGACAAACCAGTGAGATACCTCCCGTCTCGGTTTTGGACGGAAGCTTTGGCAGTCTCTCTGTTGGAGATGTTTACATTGTATCGCCCACTGAAACTGAAAGTGGGCTGAATCTTGTCCGCCCTCATGGACAGTGGTACTGTCTGCTCTATGTAGCTGAAGATGCTGGTATGATCTCCCGTTTTACCAGAGAAACCCCTGCATCCACTACATTTTACCCTGTAGGCCCCTACGACTGCCTCCGACCACAAGACAAGCCTCCATCGCCGCAGTCGGCGTCGAGGACATGGCTCCAGTGATGCCTAAGCAGGCAATCCTCTGGACTTTACTGAGTGCGTTGGCCGCATAGCCCAAACTAGCTTTGTGCCACCGGACCAAGTAAGTTATAAAAGGTACTATAACCCTTGTGTACAGCCAGAGTACCATCATAGGTTTCAGCCCCCACGTTTTACCAAACATTCTACTACTTACATTACAGGCCCAAATGGCCCTCGTGGCTTTGTTTATTACCTGTTCCAGGTGTAGTTTGTACATCAATTTTGCGACCAAAGTCACCCCCAGGTATTTGACCTCAGAAGATACGAGTATCTTTGAGCCGTGGCGCTCCGATATAGTGGGCAAATGAACAAGAAATCTCGTACTAGGCTAACACCCCAAAACTAAGTCAATCAAAAAAAAGTTTATTACTTTTTCAATCAACAAGGCGAAAGCTCAGAATCAGAAGAGACGTCAGCCCTATTTCAGCTTTACTCACTGGCCACTGCTCTCTGGTATCACCTGAAGAAGATGGGCAAGGTGGATTGACCAATACTTTACGCACATGCATACTACTTATCAATATTAAACTGTAATTGATTCATTTGGCTCCACGCTAAAATCGAGTTAATATCCCTCTGCAAGCAAATGCTATCTTAGTCGGTACAAATGTCTTTATACCTATACCTTTAAATCACCCGCAAATAATAAGCATTGTGAATATTTAACACATTCTACCAAATCGTTTATAAACATAATAAACAATAAAAGGCCGAGATTACTACCTTGAGGTACCCCCGAAACCAGATTATACTTGTCAGACACAAAACCCTTCATATAAACATACTGATACCGATCGCTTATGTAAATAAGATGCAAAGAATGAAAGCATACTATTTGAAAAGTGTGCTGGATACAATTTTTAAAAAGCACATCATGCACAACTTTATCAAACACTTTAGCGAAGTCTGTCTCTTCCTCAACAACCATACACAGGGGTAGGTAAACTAAGCGACCGCGGCCGCAGCCACTCGACGTGGACACGCTGTATAAGCCGATAGGTTTTAGCTGTCAAAATGCGGCTTATACAGCGTGTCCACGTCGAGTGACTGCTGCCGTGGTCGCTTAATTTACCTACTCACAGGTTAGTTTGAGCAGATCTTCGTTGGACAAAGCTATGCTGTGAAGAAGATAAACGTGGTTTGATAAAAACACACAGTTTTTGATATATTATATGCTCGAAGATCTTTGCCAATGCGGAAAGAACCAAGACCGGTCAATAGTTATGGTATATATGTAGGTACATATATCAGTCTTATTTCCTGACTTGTCTGACTTTTTTCCACCATTAGTGATATGCAAAAGAGTGACACTAGATATCAAAAACAGATTACTTGTAATTTGCAAAGACTTGACGATATTCCAGGCTGAGGTTGCAGCGATTCACCACTGTATCAGATAAGTAGATAGATGGACAGAACCAAGTAAAAGTGTCGCAATTTACTCTGACAGTCAGACAGCACTTAAAGCGGAAAGACTGAAAGTTGGATATAATGAGGTGGGCACCCTGGAAAATTAACTTTGGCCTGGTTCCCCAGCCACACGGGAGTGAAGGAAAACGAGGCGACGGATGAGCTGGTCAGACGAGGTTCGTCAAGGCCTTTCATAGGATGTGGCCCTTCCTTTGGCATCACTAAATCGCAAATTAAAAAATCCATCTACGAATGGACATATAACAGGTCCAAAAAATGGTGGAAAAGATCACCAGGACAAAGACTGAAGACTTTACTGAAGAGACCTACAGAGTGAAAACAGGAAGACTGTCAACGTGATAGTAGGTCTGTTGGCCGGTCATTGCAGAGTGAATAGGCATAGCAGATGATGCTCTCTGCAGATTCTGTCAAGAGGAAGAAGGAACCCCAGTTTATGTTTTGTGCCACTGCGATGGCCTAACGAGGGCAAGGTTTCTAGCAATGGGCGTAGATAAGGGTGGATTCACGAAATGCTGTTGCTTTTTTGCAACATTGGGCCTTATGAAGAACTTTTTAGAAGTTGTGAATGAAGGTTAGGTAATAGCATTAACAAAAAGGATGAACATGCAAACTTTTTACTCTAATAGAGCATAATGGAGCAGCCTAATGCGCATCCTCCTTAATGTTTTGATCGGTGTACAATAAAGGTTAATTTCATTGTCATATTGTTCTATTATTCTACATTTGACGCCAGAATAATTGTTTGCACAATATACACCCACACACAATAAAATAGTCATTATATTTAACAAAACTCTTGTTAAACTATTATTCCAAACTAACTCCTTTTTAATAGCTGGCTAGCATAAGTCGTTATCAATAACGAATAAAATGGTTGCAATCACGAAACGACTAGTACACCTACTTTCCCTACTGGCACCGTATATGAAAACCAGAAACCTTTTATTTGCACTTGAACGTGATCGCAAGTTCACATGACCAAGGTCTGCAAAATGGCAAGTGTTCGCATGTTCCTAATTGATTCGTGCCTCATTTGAAACTAATCCAATTCCTTTAACAATGAAGAAAGCTTTACGTACAACTCTTGCATACATAACAGCTCATAACGTTTTTTTTTCTCCATTCTACGTATGAAATAAACTAACCGCAATCGATTTAAATCGCCTTTATAAAAATTTTAAGCTAAGCAATGCTTCCTAGACGAATTCATTCATCGCTTTTATAAATAATGAAAGCTATAAGCGAAATTTTGGGAACGATCGATATCTGTGCTATAAAGAAGGAATCTATAAATAATTTCTAATGTTTAATAATGGAATACTCGCTTGATAATAAAGGATAGGAACTGTTTCGAAATTATTTAATCTTTTAAAAGTGTCCTTGAATTTAATCAAAAACCCATCGGCTATTAAAAAATTCTTATCTTCATGTGCACATGTAGGTATGTACCTACATGTTGACCTGTAGCGCCATTGGCAAATAACCGTTAATTAGACGACGGTATCGGTTACTATCAACACGCAACGTTTGCGGTAGAACCGAGACCACTCTCCGATGTCATCACATGATGTACCAAACCCAATTATAAACTGCAAACAAGTGACATACATGGCAGCACCGGCGAATTGATATTCATAGCGAATTAAGTATTAATCAGGTCATAATTAGAAGCGGCGTTAATTGAAGCGCAGCGGAGACACCTCTACTGTCTTATACCTTCAAGTAATTACATACCACCGTAAATAATATTTTAATGAGAGACAGTGTATTACACGTTACATGACGGAGTAGGGTTACGACCAAGGTGAGATGTTTATTCCTGTATTCTAACGCGATTAATGTATACACAAGTATTATATACAGGGTCCGGCAGAATAATCTCCCACATTTTGCACCGCCACTGTGCCCGCCCCGCTGAAGCGATGGGGAGCTTAATGTTTTCAGTTGGTAGCACATGCCTTGCCATTTTAGTTGACGTCATGATTTGGACGGGCGAACATCGTGCTGTCATTATCGAAACATTTTTGAAAAATGAATCTGTGATTAAAACGCAACGAACTTTTCGTACTCACTTCGGGGTAGACATGCTCCGGTTCCAGATCGCAAAACAATACTGCTTTGGCTTTCGAATTTTAGAGCCACAGGTTCAGCCTTAAAAAAAAACCAACCGGTAGACCCAGAAATGTTCGGGCTCTTGCAAATATTGCAGCTGTTGGAGAAGCTGTGAAACGATCTCCTACTCGTTCAGCTGCTAAACATCCCACTGCTTTGCGTTTATCAGATCGTTCGCTGCGAAGAGTTTACACGCAGACCTACACTTCCACCCATACAAAATGATGATCGCTCAAGAGAGAAGGTCCATGAATGTTTTAAGGGAGATGTTTCCAGGACACGTAATCTCATTACGTGGAGACGTTGGCTGGCCTGCGCGTTCACCCAATCTTGCTCCATGCGACTTATTCCTTTGGGGCTACTTGAAAGCGAAGGTCTTTGAACACCATCCCCGAACCATTAACAATTTAAAAGCAGCAATACATCAAGAAATTGCAGGAATATCGCCTCAAATGATTGCTCGAGTAATGGAAACGTTCAAAAATCACCTTCGAATGTGTATCGAAAACAATGGTCGCCACTTGACGTCTGTAATTTTCAAAACTTAATGAAAACCAATGGCAAACTATACATTTCCATTTAATAAAAAAAAAATGTAAACAACATTTACAATGGCGTTTTTATTAACGATTAAAATGTGGGAGATTATTTTGCCGGACCCTGTATATAATTTATGTTATATTAATTCAAGACAGTAATGTTGGAAGATTGTATCAAGTGCTATATATCGGAGAGTAATTATAAAACAAGATTAATTTATGAAATGATATACAGATTGAATGACAAGATTGACTGAACAGCTTCGAAAATAAACAATTCTGAAAAAAATCGTGTTAATATTTAGTTCTGGATGAAACTAGGTGATGAACGATAAACAAGCTGAATGCTGCTTATGGCCAGTGAATCCCCACATGTCAAATAAGGTAGTTCAGAAACCGCCACACAGTCGAAAGAAGGTCGACCTTCCAATCCAATTAATCCAAGATTGTTAATAGTCATCACCGACTGTCTGGTGAAGAATCCTAAAACGTCACTGGGTCTAACTTTCTGCTAAACTCAGCGAATCAAAAGGATGCTTACAACACATTATCAAAACGCGTCTTCAGTTCAGAAAGATCTTTGACTCTGTTCTGGCGGATGTGATCTCCTCCACTGATAGAATTTATCCCTTGGGTGATTTCAATATTGATTTTGTAAATGATAGTAGTGCACTCACTGTTAATTCTATGAATATTATTGCTGCTTTCGGTTTGGAGCAAATTATAAATTCACCTACACGTCTTACTGCAACATCTAATACCTTAATAGATTTAATTCTTACCAGTTGTGTGGATGACGTTGTATCTTCCGATGTAGTTAATGCGTCGGATGTGTCTGATCACGAGCTGGTGTGCTGTACAGGCAATGTCAACATGCCTGAAGACAGGTTCTCCTTCAAAACCTATCGTGATTTCAAATCTCTTGATTATACGCACTTTCGCGATCTTCTTATGTCTGTGCCCTGGAGAAATATTGTTAATATTTCCAGTATCGATGATAAGTTAGTTATAATTTTTCAATGATACAATTAATTTTTTATTTGACATAGTTGCTCCTATGAAAACAATTCGAGTTATCAAACCACCGTCCCCTTGGCTGACTTCAAACATTAGATGCTTAATGCGTCTACGTGATAATGCACTTACGAAATATAAACAAACGGGGAATAGGGTTCATTGGGAGTACTATAAACAATTGCGAAATTTCGCGACAGCGTCCATTAAAAGAGAAAAGAAAGCGTATTTTCAGCATACTCTTTCCAATTGCGGGTTCAGCAAACTTTGGAGAAATGATGTCTTTGTATTGAAGTCTAAAAGGGCACCACTGCACTGCCAGAATTTCTGTCGGATGTTGAGAGATTAAATCTCTATTTTGTATCTAGTATTTCTATAAATAATGTTAATACACATAATCTTGTACAATTCTATAATACTAATATTCATGGAAACGTTATCAGTGAACTCACCTTTCATGGTGTTTCGGAGGATGTTGTTAGTAGTATTATTTTAAATATTAGTTCCGACAACATTAACTCGAGAATGTTGAAGATGTGCCCCTGAGCTTTCAAACGTTATCTGCCATATTATCAACTTCTGTATTAATGAATCCGTTTACCCTGCTGCATGGAAACATGCACTTATTACTCCGGTGCCCAAGAAAAGCGCTCCAGCTCAATTTAAAGATATAAGACCGATTAGTATATTCCCAACTGTTTCTAAGGTTTTCGAGAGAATTATTGAATCGCAATTGCGTGAACATCTTCATAGCAATCGACTGTTGCCTGCCACTCAATCCGGATTTAGATCTGGGTATAGCTGTGAGACCGCTCTCTTGAAAATTGTGGATGATGTTGGTTGCTCTCGATTTCTCCAGGGCGTTTGATACGGTGGATCATACAATTATGGTGGCTGTTATGCATTATATGGGTTTATCTGATAAATCGTGTTTACTTGTTAAAAATTATTTATCCGGTCGTTTACAGTCTGTGAGATTGTCTGGGCGGATGTCCTCACCCCTGGCCATTACGTCTGGAGTGCCCCAGGGTTCAATACTTGGCCCTATTCTTTTCTCCATATATATATCCAGATTTTGTAAGTTTATTAAATATTGTTCTATACATTTTTATGCTGATGATGCCCAAATTTATCTCTCATGTTATTCCTCAGATGTGACTGCGGCATGTAGAATGATGACCTTGATTCCCTAGAAAAACAGGCAAAAGAGCATTCATTGTTCCTTAATACGGAAAAGTCGGCCGTTATTGTATTTGGGCGCAGTAATAATCGGGTTAGAGCATTAAATAGTATCAATATTCATATATGTAGATAACCACAGACTAACTTTGTCTGATACTATTAAGAATCTGGGTGTCACTCTAGATTGGTCTTTAAAATTTAAGCAGCATGTTTCAAATTTACTAAAGCAATGTTATACAAGTATGAGGATTATTTATGCCAATCGTCATTTATTTGATAAAAGAATCAAAATTGTACTATGCAATGCTTTCATTTTGAGTAGATTTAACTACTGTTGTTCGGTGTATGGTCCGTTTCTTGATTATGTTGACAAGAAAAGAATTCAGAAAGTGCAAAATTCGTGCTTAAGGCTTATTTTTGGTATCAGAAAATACTGTCGCGTTTCATTTAAATTAAAGGAAATTTTTTGGCTTGACATGGAGAGCCGGATGAGGTTGCACTCTTACTGTTTATTTTATAAAATCTTGGCGTATAAGGCTCCCGATTATTTGTATAACAAAGTAACCTTCCGAACTGACGTACACAATTTGAACTTGAGATTTAGAGGCCTTCTTACACCACCACTCCATCGGACGCAGCACTTTAAGAGATGCTTTAGCTATAATATTGTAAAGCTGTTAATTGTAATTACGAGGTGTACCAAGCTCGAACTTTAGGGATGTTTAAACGTAGATTATTTGCAATTTTTTTTAGGGAGCAGTGTGAAAGTTGATAGTTTGATTTTCTTATTGTTTTATACCTTTTGTAGTTCTGGCTTTAATGTATTTTAAACATTATCATTGTTAACTGTGTAGCACAATTTGCTGTTCTCTTTTCACATCTGTTTGGTTGGAAGAACAGTTGGTTGGAAGCAGTTATCTGTATCCAATGACTGAAACCCGCCATTTTCCTTTTTTTTTTTTAACAAGCTTACTTGTTAAGATGTAATATTCAGTGGTACATTGCTTATTCATTGATTATTATTGCTTGCTTGTTATTATGTATTAGGTTATAAATGGAAATAAAGGCACTATTATTATTATTATTATTATAAAGTGGATGCGCAAGTTGCTGTCTAATGAGTAAAAAAAAAAGAGTTGGTGATGCTCGATCGGTCTTCGACGAGTATGATGACGAATGGAATGATTTATTGGACAATCTGCTAACTGAGTCTACTACGAACCATCACAGAGCCGAAATTCGGATTCTGAATGGCAGGTTCCTTGTCGACCACCGCTAGAAACTCCCAAAAAAACAACGTGATCAATATTGTATTTGGCATAAAAGAAAAATAAGAAATAAAGAAGTGAAATCAGACATGAAAGCTCCACAACACCACTATATACCACAATATCCCTGACAACGCTCTTACATAACCTCTCCCACTTAACTCTCTTGACCTGCGTCATGTTATTTTTCAAGCTTAGTAAAAATGTCACACAGTAAAAATTGATGTAGTTTGAAGAAACCGCAACAACTATAGCACCCACCGTAGATAAAGAAAATGACTACCTGTTAGCGATATGACTGTTATGAATCGAGGAACAAACTTGACATTTTATCAACTAATGACATGAAGACTAAATTAACAAATTGGCACGTAAGAATGCCTTAGCGCGCCTTAGTAACCACGATTATACTGTACCCAAAGGCATCTACGTACAGTCGTGGCCAGATAAATGTAGTACAAGCGTATTTTAAAGAATTTTTATGGTGTAAGTTAGTATTTTGACATTTAAACGTCAAATTATTTTAAATGTTAAAACGTCAATTAAATACATTTTTACGATAGCACGAAAGCTTACAGTAGCTGATAAAGTTCGTATATTAATTCATTTACAAGCAGGAGAGAAATTGCACAAGAAATGCGGTTAAATAAAACCATTGTGATCTGACATTTGATTTTTATGACAAGCAGCTTAAGCTAAAGCTCGTTTTACAATAATGAAATTTCAAATTTCTGACATACATATATGAAATGTAAGGTTGTACTACATTTATCTGGCCACGACTAGGTACATGCAACAACGTGATGGCTTTTAAAAAGGCAAATACTTTCGCATATTCAGTTATTAAAAGAACTGAGACTAGAACCTGATGACTGGCGAAATTATCTACGAATGAATAAAGATCTTTATTCATTCGTAGATAATTGTTGCAAAAGCTCTAGGTAAGTATCGATACTTACCTAGAGCTTTTGCAACTATACCTCATTCCAAATAAGCAACGGAGGATAGGGTCTAAAATAAACGTCTGTGATTGGTTAAAATCTAGTGCACATTTACACAAGAACAATTTGTCAACATTCCATAAATGTCAGAAACATCAAAAAGGTTATATTTATGTGAGCGTCCTTTGTGTTCTATTGCGATTATTGAGCTTTATTGTTTCCTTTATCCATTTCATCTTGATTCTTCATACAAAATCGTTTTTTAAGAGCTTCTGAATAGAGATACAGATATACAATAAATGTCATATTGTAGTTCCAGAAGCTGCAGCTTGTATGAGAAAAAATGTACCTATTCTTGCTCGAATTTATTTCTAACTATTCAATATTCCATCCGTCGTGTTTGTACTTCCGATTTCCTTCAATTTTCAGATCAATTTTGTATTATTTTCTCGGAAAATAAAGATTGAGCTGTTAAAATACACTGACAGTGACAGTTGTCACATCGCATGTCATAATATTCACTTATTGAAGGTACTAGTGCCATCGAAAAAAAACATAATTAGTGTAGGCTATGTAAATGTTTTTGATCGTTGCTTTAGCCACTACCACATAATGACATTTATTATTTGACATTTTAAATGTTTTATTATAACCAAAGTTTATAACCTCAAATTAAATGTCAAGGAATAAATGTCATTATGTGAAAGTGGCTAAAGTAACAATCCATTCACATAGCCTACTCTAATTATGATTTTTTTCGATGTGTCTATGTTTGAACAGTTTTGCTTAAATTTTCGGGTAAAGTTACTTTTACGGAGAAGTACGAATATGAAGCCGAAATGTTGTTTTTCGTTATTTTAGAGCACAATAGTAATCGAAAGCGTCATGATTTTGTGCGCTCTTTATTGATAATCCTAAAAATAAAATACAAAATCGGAAAATTGAAGAGAATATGTCAAAAAAATTGGAAAATTGACCAGAATGTGAGAGGGCATCGCGTAGAGGGTCAATGGATTTTTTGGAGGGTACGAAAGGGAGACAGGACGTTTATTCTTGGTGCCTGTGGAAGATCGAGACTAGATTTTACCCGGCACAATAATTATCCTCGGAAAAAAAAAATTAAATAATATTACCATATCTTCGGATAATCTCCATCTTGTTCCAGTTACTCCATATCACTCTCCCTTATTGTATGTATTTCCTTGTTGTTTCCTGCGTGTTCTCAAGGTTATTGTGATTTTCCTCCCAACAACAACTCCAAGTGTAACTCTAACAAAGCTAATTTTACTCAGCTGTACCAGAACTTCCTGAATACTGAATGGACATTTTTGGAACCAATTACTAACATTAATGTTCCACCAGATATGTTTTATACAGCTCTTTATACTACTTCTTGTAAAATATTTGAAAATGTAATCTACTGCTGCTTGTACACGAAATCTTATATTGCACCTCACCAGCGAGCGAGGTCAACTGTCACGAACTTGATATCTATAACTCAGTTTATCAGCGAGCGAATTGATGCACAGAGCCAAGTAGATATCGTATACAGGATGGGCCATTTTAAATGATGTACTAGAATTACGGCTAAGCCAAGTAAAAATTTTAAAATCCGATCAGGTAATTCTATCATGTATTTCTAGTACATAACAATTACTGTGTTTGCAATAATAAAGAATGAAATTTGATTATTTAAATTTCACGGTTTCAAAGTTTCAAGCTTAGTTTACCGAAATTTTACGTAACACTCAACACCAACAAATTGTTTCTTATTGTTTTAAGTTAAACATTAAGATGTCCATGCTGTCAGCATTACAGTAATTTTCAAAATGTATCAATTCAATCAGTTGTAATATATGTAATTATTAACCCAATCTAACAAACATTTAAACTGAAATAAGGTTACTAATAGGGGTAAAAAAAAGAATTTAAAACTGTCTCCCATTCGCATAAATACATTTTCTTAAATTCTCTACAAAACCTAAACGTACAGTATTTAATATTTCAACAAACAACAAAATAATAATAATAAGACACTAGACAGAAAAGCTACAAAACGAATAATTAATTTTGAACGTTTGTCAGTTGCCAAGTGACATTTAATGACATATCTTAGAGCCCAATTCAAATTTTGCGTTTTACGCAAATTCGCATCAGGTAAATAACACTATTTGCGCGCTTCAAAGTTTGAAATATTGGCGGCAATTTCAAAAAGTTGTTGATTTCATTTCTTATTAAAATTGGTCATATTTTATACAGTTATACGTTAAAGAATTAACAGTTTAACAAATTTACAATAAAAACACCACATCCCATTTAAATAAATGCAAATTGATGTCGGTATGACGTTATGATTAATGGTATGAAATTTCAATTTTTGTTAAAACGTGCTTGCTTTAGAAATCTATAACTTTACCTGGTCCGATTTTAAATTTCTTGTTTAGTTTGGCCATAATGTCAATGCATCATTTTGATTGGCCCACCCTGTATACTGACTTTACTAGTGCATTTGACATTATAGATAGTTGCTCACTCCTCTTCAATTAACCATTGAAAAGGTACAATAGTAGGACGTAGACTTGACGCTGCTCCTGTATTCATTCACTCCAAATTCTTGAGTTATCACCAGTTTTTTATTTAACAATAAAGATTTCTTCAGATGCGTCACTTTCATCTAATTCCACTTCATCAATCCTATTTCGTCGTCCTTCATCTGATTTTTCCTCATCTCAATTGATTGGTGGTTGATTTGGTTATTTCTCATTTTAAAACACACCCTGGCAAAATGGTTGCGACCTTGGCATGCAATACAAGTTTTATTAAATGCCTAGTCCTGCGGTTCTTTGGAATAAAGTTTTGAGCGCACGGTACTTATCTATCTAGACGTGTCCGGATATATTTGAAGAACACTGTACATAATATGATAAAGCACCTTTGAGACAAAATCTGTTGCTAGCCTTTGACAAGTAAGATAACGTCAATATTGCTTCTGGCAATCTTCCGAGTCATTCTTTTTATTCCATCCACAATATAATAATACGAAGTTAATAATGGAAGTTTGAAAGATCCAAACTTTTCTCATTATCGATGTCAAGTGCGGACATTCTTCGATATAGACATCCTAAAGTTAATATCCCGTTGGTTCACGTACAAACAAGTTTTTCCCCATCCCCAAACTTTGCAAAAGCCTAAAACCTGTTATGTAACTGCTATAACCATCGTCAGACTCGCTTTTAATATTAAGATAATTATCTTGTTAGAATACACGTCAAGTCTGCGTCTAAATATGTATTAATGCTTCGAATAATTAATGTACACATTGTAGGGTAAATTTCCTTCGAAATAATTTTCTACTTAAACAGATTAATTTCATTGGATCAACAACACAACTCATTCATACCTGTGCATCTAATAGAAACGTGAAGGTCCTGTTATATTGATTTGATTCGAATCTGGCGTGCCTCGCTGGTCGATTCCCATATAAAAGATCATTCCGTTTGATTTATTAGTTAATTCGGTAAAAAAATAAAACGTTGCATTCCGTTAATTGGATTCGGACGTCAATTATGGATGGCATTCTGTTCGATTGAATAATCATCATTTTCGGGGAAGGAATTTTGTTAATATTAAAACACATTCATGCATTTCTACATATTTATTATAATTCAATTGCTTTACGCAACTTCTTCCTCGCATAACAATGCTTTTAAGGTATTAAATGAATAAATGCAATTTGTTCGTCGGATCTCGAATATTCGAAGCCATTACAGGACTATTTCCGTACGAATGTTGGTACTATTCATCGTTGCGATTTATTATCCTTTCGTTTATTCTTCCCTTTCGTAAAGAAATAAAGTCGGATTCTATTTTACTTCAATAAGAAGCTTCGTCGTGCATTATGGATGTTAGTCATCAATCGATTGATGGCATTCTGTAGATGTCAGGATGAATTGGCTTAATGCAAATGGATGGCTGTTCGGTATGGTAAAAAAAGAGGAAAAATATTGGAAGTGTATTATTGAGCTTTGCAAATCGATGATCGTGATTGTACATGTGTCATTCGGGATTTTATGGAACGTTTTTTTATTAAGTATTTTGAGAATTATATCAATAATTATTACACTCCAAATTTGACTATTTCTTATTGGTTGCAGTAGCCAGGATGGAATTTTTCATGATACAGTCGAGAGCTCACCTGCCGCAAGCGACCACTGGCAAGCCGAGGGCTCTCACTAACGCTTCCCTAACGAAATCAACGAAGAAGCCAGCGACGATGACCACCGAAGACCAATTCGACTCGCTGTCGAACATAACAGCGAATTACACCCTCCTGTTGGAGGACCAGAACTACACGCAATGGAACAACAGTGACTTATTGTTCAACGCGACGAACGGCTCTTACTATAGTGTGGACTACGATTATCAGACATTGAACGCGAGTGTGCCGACCACAAGTGAAACGTGGACTTGCAAGGAGTGGACGCCCGCGCAGCACACCCTCTTTCAGACGGCGAACTTTTTTCGCGGCCGCTTTCTTGGTGCCTGGTAGCTTTAAACAAAGTGTATTACTCGTAAGGTGAGTCATAGCTAGTTCAATCATATTTTATCACACAATTCATATTAAAGTAGGTAATCCTTTTCGTTTAGGGGTTCAGAACAATGAACAAAATTTAATTTAAAGAAAATCATTTTTTTCATTTAAGTTACGTTAGTTAAACTAGAAAATAGTTGAATACACTCTTTGCAAAACAGATTCAGAAGCAGAGCAATAAGACAACATTCGACCTCGTCGGCGATCCTCCAAACAGCGTTGCCAGAGACTTTTGAAAAATTTTACCAATCTTTGGTGAAAAATGTACCACTGTCAGTAAATACTCGTATAATAAAAAAATATACCGGGTGATGCATCGACCTAGGACACAGGAAATCCTATTTAAATTTCAAAGTAGTCATTAATTTCCGTAATATTAAAAAAAAAGATTTCTTAAAACTTTTGAAAGAGCATAGAGTCGTGGTCTCTGGTAAATTGCATACTTCTCTCGCCTCACTGGCAGTTTCCTCCAATTTTCCATCCTGGTATTAATTGAGGAAACTGCTCAACTAATGGGTAAAGAAAAGTAGGTTTTTCTAGCAGCGAGTTTGAATCTAAAAGATGGAAATTTTCAAACTGTAAAAAAAAACATAAAAGTTTGGTACATATCTGTGGATTCATCTGTTATGATGGCAAATATTTTGGTGTTTTAGTTGTTCCACAAGTTTATTTTTGGCCTCAGTTTGCAGCATTTTTATTATTTTCGTAGTTTTAATTCTAGCACATGTTATATTTTTTACAATTTGAGAATCTGGGATACTCGCAGCCAAAAGCTTAGGAACATGATCCATTAACAACATTGGACAATTATAATAATAATAAAAATAATAATAATAATAGGCTTTTACTGTTATAGGTAATTTATTATATAATGTTATCGCCATATATCTGAGACTCACTTCATAAAATTTTGTATTATGAGGTGGTACACTAAGATTTTGTCTATGTCTGGTCTGCATATTATTGTAAATGTCACAATTTTTTATAAACGTCCCTTGATTACTTTTGTAGAATTTAAGTCTTTCAAAAATGTAGAGAGAGGGCAAGGGTAGAACATTCAATTCCCTAAATAGAGCTCGACATGATGCTAGTGGTGATACACACAACATACAGCGGCAGCAAGCGATCCCCAAAATATAACACCATAACGGAGACGTGACTCGACATCTGCAAAGTAAAACAATCTTAATGACTGAGTACTAACAACATTGCGTAAATTTCGTATACCGTATAAAGCTGTAGATAGTTTAGCCTCCGGCGCAGAGCAGTGGTCTTCAAACTTCAGATTTTTGTCCATAATTAATCCAAGAAATCTTACAGAATCATTCTCACCGACTGAATGACCCCCAAGATGGACTTGAAGATGCTCCGCTTCAAACGTTGACAATCTAAACTGTATGAGGCCAGTTTTACCTGCATTAAGTATAAGACCATTCGCATTGCACCAATTGTCCATTTCGTTAACAATTATGGACATTGATCTAGAAAGATCAGCAACGTTTGTACTTGACACAATACACGAGGTATCATCTGCATACTGCGAAAGTGTGCAAGGTGATAAAGACAAGTGGAGATCGTTCACATATATCAAAAAAGTGTAGGTCCCAAGATTGAGCCTTGGGGAACACCACAATTCATCTCGATAGTAGATGAATATATATCTTGTCTAATATTATCTACTTCCGCCGATAGAACAATTTTTGTTTTTCTACCATTCAGGTAAGAACGAAATAAGTCACTAGCTATCCCATAAATCCCTAATGCCTGCATCTTATTTATTAACACTGAATGATCAATGACGTCGAACGCTTTAGTGAGATCAAAAAATACACCCGCAACAGCGCATTTCTTGTCCAAATTATTATATATCTCAGTAAGTGCGTGACAAATAGCATCGCATGTAGATTTTCCGGCGATAAATCCAAACTGAGTAGGAGATATAAAATTATGTTTTACTAAATAATTAATTAGTCTGTTGTTTATTACTCTTTCCAATATTTTTGCAAATACGGAAGGCAGAGATATTGGTCTATAATTAGCTACGTCGTGCACGTCTCCCTTCTTGTAAACAGGGATAGTTTTATTAATTCTTAAACTACTAGGAAAAATCCCCTGAGACAAACAACGATTAATAACATATACCAACGGCTCCACTATATACATGGAAACATGCTTCATGAGAGAACATGGTACATCATCAATTCCCCCCGAGTGCTTGGTTGCCACATCATTCAGGATCCCACCAACTTCAAACCTATCAGTTGGCATTAGATAGAATGCAGAACCCCCACCACCCGCACGATTCAAAAAGTGAGTGGGACGGCTCTGCTGAATTGCAAAATGATCTCTAAATAATGCCGCAACCGCTTCTGCATCCGTGATCACAACACCCTGCTGGTTTCTAATGGATAGGTTTTTTACGGCAGAATCAGATTTATTTGCCAGAGTTTTGATAACAGTCCATGTTGTTTTTGATTTGTTGTGAGAATTTATTAGTAGATTATCGTAGTAGAGCCTCTTCGTTTCCTCAATTTTATTTCTATAAGCTTTATTAGTTGTTTTGTATAATTGAAGAATGTTTGGGTCTTTAGTGCATATATATGCATCATAAATTTTACGAATATAATTAGCAAGATTTTTTAAGTCGTCATTGTAGCAAGATTTATGGTGATGGGGAGTAATTAAATATTTCTTCATAGGAAAACTAATTTCGAAATAGTAAAGAAAAGTTCGATAAAATTCCTGAAATATTTCATCACCATTCCCATTACAAGAATAAACATCATGCCAGTCCTCACTACTCATTAGAGCTTGAAATTCTATTATTGCATTTTTAGTAAAACGTCGCTCATATGTGTACTTGGACCTTTTGTCACTTACGGTGTTTATGGTTAGCAGTAGATATTTGTGATCCGAAAGCAATGACACCCCTGTAACGCAATAGTACATATCCCTTACATTCTCAGCAAAAATATTATCAATTAAATTACTAGATTCTGCGGTTACACGTGTATCTTCGGTAACATAAGGGACCAAGTCAAAGCACGCAAAGATATTTAATACACCTTTACTGGCCCTGGTGTTTTCATTAAAATTAATGTTAAAGTCGCCGCAAACAATTGTTATAGTACCATCACCACATACATCGTCCAACATATTATACAAACCCTCCAAAAAGATATCCAGACTACCAGATGATGGCCTATATATACAGATCACTACATATTTAAAGCCTCCCACATTAATATACGCACACGTATGTTCAAAGTGTAATTCTACAGCTTCGATCAAAGTTCTTTGTTGACCCGCAACCAAATTAGACTGTGCATATATTGCAACACCACCAGCTCTCGAATTATTTCTACAAAAACTATTGATGAGTCTATAATTATTCAGAGAATATTGTGTTATTTCATTACTAGAGAGCCAGTGTTCAGATATGCATACTACGGTAGGAAACTTTAAGTCATGCAACAAACTTTCAAGATGCGATTGCGAATACTGCGAACGTTCAAATGAAACAAACTATTTGTTGCAAAATGTGTACTCACTTCTGGCTCATGTTGTATGTTAGTCGCCGTATCATTTATTAAAAATTTGTACTATCGCAGACACGTTCATCTAGCTGCGCATAAATTAAATTAGAATGAGTAACACCACGTACCCTATGCTGTAATTTCGAATTGTAACAATCAATTGCATATTGGAATATTCTCTCCTTACCTCTCCTACTAGTATGGAAACCATCTTTATTTTTGTCTGTATTATTTAATGTCATATTTACTTCAACAAACTCTACATTCGAAAAACCGCATGACTTGATAACATTATACAATTTACAATTGTATGAGAAAATTAATCTATTCAAAATCGGTCGACCTTTCCAATATGGAATACTCAGAAGTATAACATTTGTATGAGCTAATTTATGAAACACATTGCTTATAAGATCCGCTTCAAACGTCTGGCCTTTTAGAACATCATTAGATCCCGCTTGGATGATCACACAATCCTTTTCGGACATACCTGTGACTAAATTTTCCATATCTGCGACCACATCCCGGAATACCGCATTTGGTTTACAAATGGTCTGCACTGCATATCGACGATTATCCAGATTGGCTTTCAGCAGCATAGCTTAATTTCTCACATGGCTATCTCCTAATACAACAACTTTTCTAGATTCGCCAACATCATCCAGTTCCAATTTTCCTTCACCATTTCGCTGATCACACTTCTTGAATTGTTGCCTCCTTTGTGGTTTTAATGGTCTCTGCCCTCTCTATTCTAATTTAACTCCATTAATATTTTCTTCCAATTCTTTATTAGTCACGCTGTTTGAATTGTTATGATTGACAACATTTGATATAGTATTTTCTCTCTTACTAAAACCATATCAGTTTGAGTATGGGCGTCATGGACAGTATTTTGCCGTTCTCTATGCAGCTCACCAATTATTTTATACAGATTTTTAATGATATCATCTTGATTTGAGCATTTGTTTTTGTAATATTCTATATTATAAGTCCTAAAGTACGTTTATCAATTTGTAATCCGATAAAAACTACAGAAAAAATTCACACACATAAATCTAACAAAAAAGACACTGATCTGAGTTAATGTCACAATTTTATACAATTAAATTGCTATTTCAAGAGCTTACATTCACTTCAGACAATTTTAAATTCAAGTTTTAAAAATATCACATCACAATCTTCATTTTGATACCAAATACAATATTAATGAAGGTAATAAACACGTTTTTAAATTGATTATGTCGAGATTGCTATATTCTGACTGTTATACTGCTATACTTGTGGTTTTATGCTCAGCTACCAAACCCATACTTCATTTTTATGCAGCTTCTTTAGTTGCTACAGTCAATTTGCTTCTTTCTGAAGACTCCTTAAAAAGTAATTCAATATTTCGTACATTTGAAACCTCTTTGGCATTTTTTTGTTGAAATTGGCTTTTTTCATGCCTTGACAAATAAGCTGCCCCACCATCAATTGTGTGGTTACATACACAACATATTTCCTCTCCATTATCAAATAATTTGACCCATGAAAACTTTATATTCATAGTTTTTTTTTCAAACACATTAAATAAAATGTATGTGTTTCGGCTTTTGGAATACCATAATATTCACTTACCTGTGAGGATCTTGATCTACATATCTATCTATATAATTTTTGTATTTCTTGCCGAGATAGAAATCCCGAATGAGAATGAATTTGGGATAAGTATAGTTCGTCTATATTTTGATAGAGGGCAAAGTAGCAAAATAAAATTAGTGATGAGCCATATTAGTCGATCGATTTTTTGAAACTTTCGATAGATAATTAGTGTAAAAATTCGTCGATTTTTATATAACGAAAATGTACCACAAATATTCAAAATGTACTTTTGTACAAACGGTGCCAAAATGTACCAGATCTGTACAAATGCAGCAGCTCTAGCAACACTACCTCCAAATAGAAGACCTAATTTCATCGCATTACACAACACAGATCGGTAATTGCAGATATCGATCTTAGGTGCCTCCCGCTAGATGTCTCGATCTGCTAAACAGTCTAATGGTCATTCATAAGTGTTATACGATTAAGATTGTGTGTCAAGTTGCGAAGAAATTAGGTCTTGCATTTGGAGGATCGCTGACGAGATAGTTCGTTTCCAATGCCTTTTTTAGTACAGGGTGATTTCCAACACTATACCATGAACGTCTATTACAGGCATTTTTTTAATAATTACCCAGCACTGGTAAAAGTCTCGTAAATTTACAAATAAACAAAACATTAGATAAAAAAAAACACATAGTTAATATAACATACAGTAGAACTTGAAGAAAGAGATAATGCAAGACTCCAAGTCCTACATCGCCAGATTATCAAACTCCAGATGTATAAATTTCAGCTCTACATTACTTCTAGACCACTGGCTTCAATTTTTTTGATAACGTTTTTCCGTTTTCTTCAATCTCTTGCTATGTCCTCCCAATGTCCTATTTTCATCTCTTCTATATCGTTTTTTATCTCCTGCAAAAAGCTCTTCCTAGGACATCTTTTTCTGGTTTATATCTACTTCCGCTCTGAAAAAAGGTCTTTTTAACATTTCTGCAATCTTTCATTCGTAAAATGTGCCTCAACCATCTGGTTCTATGTGTCTTAGTCTTTTGCGGCATTTTGGATTTTCCTTATTTCGCCATTTATCTTTTTATTGGTACATCGTCTCCAACTGTTGTCTTTTGTTGGTCGCCATCATTTTATTCATCATTCATGCTTCACTAGCTTATCTAACCACTGGTCGTTTCATGGTTCAATAAATACACGTTCGAGAGCTGCAGCACGAATGTTAGAATGTAAGGCGACAGCCGGTAATGTAGGTGTCTACTGTGACACTTAACTCGTGATACTCGCGTTTCAATATGGCAGGTCGTATCGTTGGAACGTCCAAGATCACCGAGCAGTAATAGAGTTTTTAAACGGTGAGAGCAACAGCTCTGTTCAAATTTCTCGAAGAATGGAAGATGTTTATGATGAACAGTGTTCTTCGAAAACCACAGTCGTGGAATGGTGTCGGAAGTCCAATAATGGACGACAATCGACAGCGGATTTGCCAAGGCTAGGCGCACCTCGGCATGCGAAGAGTGACGCCAATGGCGCTGCACAATCCATGTTATAACTCATGAGGCTGGATACCGAAAGGTGTGTGCACAATGGATACGCCGTCAACTGACTGAAGAACACAAAACCAATCGCATGGATCTTTCACTGCAGCATCTTCAGCGGTACCGCGAAGAAGGAGATTCCTTCTTGCACCGCCTTGTTGCCGATGACGAAAGTTGGTGTCACCATTATGAACCTGAGTCTAAATGTTACAGTATGCAGAGGAAACATACATCGTCTCCAAGTTATGCAAGTTATGCTTACCTGCATTTTCGATCACCCTGGACCATTACATCTTGAATTTAAAGATCCTCATGCTAACATCAATGCGATACAATAAAACTTCGACTCGTTTGCGTACAGCCATAAAGAACAAACGTTCTTGGTCGGATGGGAGCATCATCACGTCACAGATAGCCCGGATGGGGTGGGAGGTCCGGATCTGTCACTCTGTGACTTCCATGTCTTTGGACCATCGAAGCAGGCACTCAAAGGACAGCGATTCCAGTCGGACACTAAAGTCCAGTGTTTTCTTTTCTTGCAAAGGTCATCTTCATCTGCAATACATTGTTCTTTGTTGTGGTGAGTTATATTGCCATTAGGTGGTGAAATTATTGTGATGGTCTTCTATTATTCGTGCTATTATATTGTCAGCCTCCTAAATACCTCAGCTTCTATAATATCTTCAATTTCATCATATCTTCGCAAAGTCGTATAAGAGAAATGAAGTCATGCATCTGTTTAAAGTCAATGAAGGGCATATGCAAGACATGAAGCTGTTGTTTTGTATAATTTTTAATGTAAAAATTTGATCGTTGCTCTAAAAACCTGCTTGGTATTCTCATACAATTTGGTCTCTTGTACAGAATCATCGCTCAGATCTTATAAACACACGCATCCAGGAACCTCAATCATTTTTGCATAATGTTTTGTCTCCTATTTCGGTTCTGTGGCATTTTTTTCTTCATTCCATATTCTGAATACCAATTAATTTCAAAATTTCTGCTGCGATTGTATTCTCTCCTGCATTTTTGTTATTTTTTTGTCATTTTATTACTTTTATCACTTCTTCCTCACTAGGTTCTTCTATTTTTTCATTTCGTTATATTCTACTTGCTCCATCTGCGTTTTGTTGTATGGTTTCTTCTTATTTAGAACTCCTAGATGTCCTTCCTTAACTCAGGTTGTAATAGTTTTTCAAGTAGTCTCTCTTTTTTCTTGTTTTGTCCCTTACTACTCTTCTAGGCATAGGTATGCTGCCTCTGTTGTCGCAGCCTCTAGATGTGTCCGCTCTTTATTTAGTAGTTGTTTTACTGGAACATTTTTGGAAATCTTTTGAACTGATTATTCACTTTCTTATCTACTCCTTTTTTTAGTGTTTGGGTATTATATCTTATTCTTCTGTTCCTTTCTATTTTCTGTGTTGGCACCCCCTTTTCTGTTAGCTATGACTAAAATGTGGTCTCTGTTGGTGTCTGCCTTTCTATAACTTCATTTTTTCTTGCATTTTTTGTATTTGAATCGATAAGGTATCTGCTACCTCTCCCACTCTTAAGAAATACATTACTTCCTCCTTCTGCTGCATTTTGTCTCTTGTTGCAGTATAAAATTGATATCTACTTATTATATCTTCAATTTGACAGCTTCTCTTTTTCATTTCTTCCTTGCCTTGTATAATCAGTTTTATCGTTCTTTAGTTTTATTCCTTTGACGTTTTTTTCCTAGACTTATCGCAATGTTTCCTCACTTCTTTTACTTTTTGGCACCAGTAGCTAGTATTGCAACCGAGAAATATCAAAAGTTGAAGTTGTCTGAAACTAGATGTGACACATACTGAAACAAAGTGGAAGAGATAATGCTCGAAGATAATGAAAGAATGTGGTAGAAAGCCAATTTTCACCAAAAAACTAAAAATATGTCTAATGTTAATGACGCAAAGCCAAAATTGAATTTCAAGGCTTGCAGATCTGCCAAAAAGTCCAAGTTAACAGCTGCAATGAAAGAAAAGCGTTTATAGTGTCCCAAAAAGTTGCATGATAAATGTATTAAATAATGAAAATTTGGAATTCATTCTCCAGAAGTCTGGTTCAACGAATAACGCTCAGTTTGACAAGACCAGCATAAAGAGGAGTTGCAAAATCAGTTTATTTTTATGCAAAATGAAACTTGCTAAAGAAGTGATCACAAGCAAAACCAAGCTCAATCCTATGTACATGAAATCATTATCCATAAGTGCAGGATACAGATTTTGCATTATTATTATACCAGATTCATTTAGCAAGAGCAACAAGAACAATACGATATTCGATGAACTTTAAAATCCTCAATCTCATTGTATTTTTTCTTTTTTCGTTTTTACATTGTTTCGGTCGCTATTTAAATAAAAGCACTTATACATGAGCTATCAAACTGGGCCGGATGCTCTCGCTAAAATGTCATATAAAGCGTACGAATTAATGTTTACACTAAAAGGTCGAGCTTAGAGACAAAAGCGTCGTGCGTGGAGTGCTTTGGCGCTGTAAACGCCAATAAACGTCACAATATTTGGCGTTGTTTTGTTTCAGGCCGTTCCTGCGGAGCTGTCTCCTAACATCGTCGATAATGGTTGAAAACTGAATTAATTAACATTTCCTTTTTACGTTTACCATCGTTATATAAGTCAATGAATTTTTGCTCTAAAATTAAATAATTCTTGCACCAAGCCCCTCAATGTGTTTTGCTTAATGTTGACTAAAAAAAAAAAGATAAATAAACATAGTAAATAAATGAGTAAATTGCGTGTAGTAATTAGGGAAATACACTAGTAATTACGTTTAATGTTTACGTCTACTACATACAACAAGTTGACCCACGCTGACCTTTCACCCCTCATAATTAATTTTAGTTGAAAAATGTAACAAATATTTCAATTGTATACGATGTTTTTTTTGCTTTATTATAATATCGACTAACTAGTTTAAAAATAATACAAATATGTTTCATCTGAGAGAAATTGCGTTGAGATTTTTCATTTTTTTTTTCCAGAGCGTTATTGACACTGGGCTACGTGTTCCTGACCTTCTGGGCGGGCATCGAAGTCTGCGCCCCAGACATCCTACTATGGAATTTGCTACTTGTGATACTAAATCTAACGCACACCGTACTGTTAACGTGGCGTTTTTTGCCACCCACACTAACCCTAGAATTAACGGAACTTTATCTCAAGGTGAGCACGCGATCTTTCTATTTATTTTCGATGGCGGATTTGCACAGGCTGCAAATAGTCGCGAACACGTACACACACTAATATCCTGACTTGATTAGAATACTTTACTGGCACGCTTATAGGTATTCAAATTTCAAATTATATTGTGTTAAATTGAGGTAGTTGTTGATTTAGTATTTTTGCAGAATTACCATAATATTTACGAAGAATAAAAAATTACTTCCTTTTTATTCATCTAAAAATTGTATTTGGATGACGTAGCGACATCTTTATTTGCAAAGAAGTATTATTTAATTGAGTGACATCTAGCGTTTGATAGGACAACAAAGTATCTGTCATTTTGTAAATTAGTAATTACAAATGACAGTTCTACCATTTATTGATAATTTATTGTGATACTATTCTGTGGATGTGACGTATGACAACTGCTTGCTAGTGTTTCCAGATCAGAGAAAAGTATTCTGTCGAAGAACTGCATTAAGAATCCACGATAAGATTCGACAATTTGGATATCGCAACATCGGTAATATTGTGTGTTCCCTAAGGCCAATTCTAACGTACGGCTGTTTGGTCTGGGCTACCATCTCCAATACCAATCTAAATCAATTGGAGATCCTTCAGAATAAGACTCTGCGTATGCTGTGCAATTCACCTTATTTTATTAGCAATGCCCAGCTGCGCCTAGCTTGGAAAACCATTTGAGGGAAACGGCAAGATCTATCCTAGACAGAGTAAGGCGGACTGCAAACCCCTTACTGCTCAATGTGGTTATTCCGTAAGACCCACCACCTACCAGAGTGAAGGTCCGACACTCCATCGATGTTGTACAGCAACTAAACGCCTGAATTGGATCATCTCCATCTTGAGACACGAAAACCACCCCGCGTGCAAAACTGTAATCCACGTCATTTTCTTCCTTCCCGTCCTACTCAGTAAAAATTTTCCCCCTTTTGCTGAGAACACGTTTTCGTGGACGATTCCAATCATTCTTAAACATTAAAAAGCATAGAAGGCCATTCTACTGAATGTTAGAGGGTCAAAGGACATTAAGTCCGACTCATAAAAAGCGAGAGGACCCAGGAAAAAAAAATTGTGTGGACTAGGAGCTTGTGTCTCCTTTTAAGAGGAAATGTTAAACAAATTCGTCGTCGATCTTGAGCGAGAAGAACTTCCTTCTTCCTGCTTTTGGAATTCTGTAACAAACTTTGTTAGCTAAAGCGTTACCTACAGTAATATTTGCAGGATTAAGTATTGTATGAGCTCTTCTTTTAGCATATCGATTATCTTGTAGAGAGAACGCTTTGTTCTAACATTAATCAATTAGTTTGTGAGTTTCCAGTTCTAAGAACGCAACATTTTGTATAGTCTTCGAGCAGAACCAGGACAATAGATACAGAGTGATGAAGAAGAATACTGACGTGGCATTTATTTGTTGGTTCACATCAGCTTGGCGTGCAATCTTTTCTTACTTCTTGATCACGATCTGAACACTTGATTCGTCACCATCTTCTGAATCGTTTACTGGTTATTTTGCAAATCTTGGATCTGATTGTCGTATCTACGACCATCATCGTCCTATGTTATTTACTTTGTTTGTGTTGTAGAATTCCATCCATTCAACAATACGAATTTTCATTTCTTCCTCTTGTTGTGAGCTGACCATGTTTTGATATTGTGTGATGTCGCCTGATAATTGGAAACCTCCCCAATTCTTACCAAGTCTTATCGTTAAGATGGTATTCGATGTTCCGTATGGGTTTCAATTAAAAATGCTCCGCATGATTTATTAATAATAATAAGTGGCGTTGTTCACTAACATGCGAGAGATGCAGACTTCTGATAAGTCCTTAGATACTTTTGCTCATGAAATTAGTAAATGTTTTGCCTGTTCGATGTTGATTGATATTTACGGCTTGCCTCGGATCAGAATGTACGGAGTTCGCCAAACAAAAGTGCCAATTGTAGCTGACAACATGTCTAGGAATCATTAGTTTCAATTACGATCACGACTGAAAGTTGTTGATGATAGATAATGCGGTGTCTAAAGAAACCAGAACTTTAGATAAGTTTTGGAAAATCAGACCAATGCTTGACAAAATACAAAAAGCCTGTCGTGAAAATCCGTATGAAGTGAAGTATGTGTGAAGTATAAACGTGTCAATAGATTTTCAACTGTATGAAGGAAAGGGGAGTTGAGTAGAGTTTGCTTTGATTGCAACACCAGAAAAATTAGATGTAGGTGGAAGATTTGTCCTCAAATTGCCTGACACTTTGCAACATGGAGCTGTAATTTTTACCTCAATCGGTTTGATTGATACTTTATTAGAAGTTTGGTTTGACGGGACCACATGAAATCTAGAATTCCAAAGAAAGTCAAGTTTATATCTGAGAATAAAATGAAACATTCGGGACATGGTACTTACCAACAGATGGTTAGTGAAGATTCAAAAGTCGTTGCAGTGAAATGGTTTGATACCAGACCAGTGTATTTACTTTCCTCAGTAGAAGATTTTAACCCTGAAACCAAATGTAGACGGTGGAGTAAGCCACATTCAGAATATATTGAAGTAAAAACAGCCTGCAGTGGTCAAAACATACAATGCTAACATGGGTATAGTATCCAATAAGATATAGAACAAATAAGTTGACAGTACTAGCCATCTACCGTTTTGTTGATTTTGCTGTAGCGGTTGCATGGTTACAGTATAGAAAAGATGCCGAACAGCAAAACTTTCAGAAAAAGGACATCATGGATTACTTAGATTTCTAGATTTCTTCTAGTGCATCTTGAGGAAGTAAGAACAGAAAATGACCAAGGATCGAGTTTAGGTACTAGGCGCGTGGCAAATGCAGACTTAGACAGTGGACCAAATTCTCCAAAAATGGCCAGAAAATCTAACTATATATGCCAGAAGGCTAGTCACCTGCCTGAGTTCAAAAATAAAGAACAAAAGTGTAATGTGTGCTGTGGAGGGTGTAAAATTTTCCTTTGTTGCTCAGTTGCTCAAATTACCTCAATTTTTGGAAAAATTAAAAATTTGACAAAAAAAAATTAGAGGTTTTTTGCTCGTTAAGACCTGTTTAGTGGTAATATTACATAAAATAATACAAATTGCAATTCACATATGCTTGGGTACGAAGAAGATAAATCATTTCTCCATTATCAGTTATCAGTGTTGCCTACAATTGCTCCGATACGATTTGCTACAAAATTTTTTGATGTGTTTTATAGCCATGCCGTTGAATCGATGCTATAAGCTTACCCATTAACCTACTCAGTAACACACCGCCATCTAGTTCTAGTCTGAAGATGCTTTTCAATAGTGCCACCCTCGATTTCGGGATGAAGGAACCGGTGGATTGTCGCTTTTTCTTTCGCTGCAAACGAGGCCCTTTCTCCTTCAATACTACATCGAATTGGGTCAATAAATCGCTGTAATATTTCCCAGTGATCATCTTTCCTTTGTGCAGCTAGTCGATGAAGATCGCACCTTGAGAATTCTAAACAATGATCACCATAATCTTTCCGACCCGTTCCATCGGTCGGAAAGATTATGGACTTTGCTTTTTTCTGAGCGGATTTTTCGTCTCCTGTAATGGTGAATCCAAGTCTTATCCACGGTTACGAAACGCTCAAAGAAATCCTTTGGATTGCGTTGAATCCTGGCCAGGCCCTCCTCCGAAATGGTCACCCGATTTCGTTTTTGCTTCAATGTGAGCAAACGCGGTACCCATCGCGCCGAAGGTTTTTTCATGCCCAAAATTTCGTGTAGGATATGGCCAATGCGTTCCTCTGAGATGCCACCATCGAGTTCTAGTCTGAAGATGCTTTTCAATGGTACCACCCATCGATTTCAAACTTAACCTGTATAATACTGACTGATGATCTTTGTATAGAAATGATTGCGAAACGTTGTGTAATCGTCTTCAGTACAGAGCTAATAAAATTGGTAAAACAAGATTGAATGTGTGATTGTTTACTTCTCTTACATTTAGATAGTCGTACAATAGAAATTGTGATTTCAGGATTGGATGGAGATGAAATAGCAGTACATTGAACTGGATTGTGATTGGATTTCAGACAGCACTTTGTTCGGGTTTCATTTTCAATAATTTTGAGCAATGATAAACAGGATGACTTCCTGTACATACAGGATATTATTTCAGATAAGAAGCGATCACGTTAACTAACTTGATAGATCTTGCTAGATTAGCTTTGAATGTATTACTAAATAGTTCACTGAGATAAATAGAACTGAAAACTACTAAATTCCTTTTTCTTTAAACGTCAAATGCAACAAAACCACATTCGCAACTAGCTATAATAGGAAGCAATCACATTTTAACCTTTTAAACTAAAACCACTAATTTGATAATACTTCAAAAAAAAAAGTATTTAAAGATAATTCGTTGAATACATCCATTTCTAAGCTACCGTTCTTTATCGTAAATTCAACTACGATCTCCATAAATCATGGCGGAATAAAAAAACAACTTCCTCGAAATCGCATGCACAAATTAACATACTTTACAGTTCTTACATGCGGACGAAACGTTACCGTCTAATTTCGTTCCCATTTATCTCCATTCAATCTAATAGGTAAGTAGTGAAGGAACGAAGTCTTACACGCCAAGTACTTTGTACGCTACGTATAATACTGGTTATATTTTACACCAATAAGATTGCCCGGCGACGGGGGCGAATTCGTTCTATTGTCGTCCGATTATCGCTCTATCTGGAAAGTCCGGAAGTGGTCACGATAATTGCGTACCTCGTTGTAAATTATGTGACACAAATGGAATTACCTCGCTCATAAATGTTATATTATGTGTAGTTTCTTATGGTGGATGTGATATGCTATGTATTGTGGTGTCGGAGTTTTTAATATCATTTTTAAAACATACAATCTGTTGAACGAACCGTCGTTATTATATCATTACGATTATGTTCGATTGAGACGTTTATCGTTGAGCTTAAAAATTATTTAAATCGTGATAAAATTGATTTACAAAGCGACAGAAGAAACCTGGAAAGCTGGAATTCGATTTGAATTAAGTTTGGAACGTTTACAATGTTGAATAACAGTGGTCCAAATATACTGCCCTGTGGTATTCCTTTCAAAAGCTGTTGAGAGTTAGATGTTACAACTTCATCATTATTGGATATGCGCTCGATCTGTCATCTATTAGTGAGATACGATGCGAGCAATTCATTCTCGAACAATTAAGCGTTTGGCTGAACGCCTCGTACAAAATGGGTAGTTGCTGTTGTCGACGACGTCAGAGAGAATCCGCAAACATCAACGAGACGACGATGCACACAATTAGGCATTAGCAGATGTTCGTTGCAACGAATTTTGGTGGAAGATTTGAAAATGTTTCCCTATAAAGCGCAAACTGTTCCCAAATTCCTGCCTGTTGAACATCGAAGAAGAAGAAGATGATTTCGTATCAAAAATCATAATGAGAGACGAAGCCCATTTCCACTTAAGTGGTTGTGTTAACAAACAAAATTTGCGTTGCTGGACCACAGAGAATCCACATTGCATCCCCTCAAAGTAACTGTTTGGTGCTGCATTTGCCGTGAAAAAGTGATTGGTGAGCATTACAGGCAGATGCTAAACGAGTTTTTTTGCCGCGAGTTGCTGCTTTGGATCTCGATCATTGTTGGCTTCAATAAAACACAGCTCGGACTACTACCAAATGTCCAGGTCGAGTGATCTCCCATTTTGGACATACGAACTGGCCGACCAAATCGCCAAACGTAGCAGCACCAGACTTCTTCCTTTGGAGCTCTTTAAAAGCTCGCCTTTACCAGAACAAACCACAACCTTTGTAAGTCTTGAAAGCTAACCTTGAAGAAGAAATCGCCTATTTGGAGCCGCATGTTTTACGAGCAACAATTCAAGAGGCCGTAAAACAAACGCAATTATGCATCAACTCGGGAGGTGGCCCTTCGAGCGATATAATATTTTCCAATCAGTGTCATCAATTTTACACTTTCAAATAAATTTTTTTCATTTATAACAAAATGACATTACTTTTAAAAAGTAAGTGTTACATTTAAAAGTCTAAAGTGCCCTTATGGAGTGCAACAGCCAGATGTTCCTCATGCCAATTGCTCTACTATTCTGGAGCACTGAAACGGCGGATCGTGAACAATTTGCTGCTTCAGTCTATCCCAAGGCTCACGATACCTCTGGTGCTCCTTTGCCACGATTCTTTGGCGCTTCGCTCGTCCGATTCTTAAAGAACAACAAACAGCGGCAAAATTAGGCCTCCCAAAGTACTTAATAATGAAAATTGCACTTGGTGAAAGTCCAAGCTTGAAAATTTACCAAAATATAGGGTGTAGCACCTAAGATGCCTCGGTCTGTAGCTCCTTTGTCATACATTATATCGAAAAAAGTGTAGGTGCAAAATTGTCCATAATTACAATCACCATGTCTCTAAAATATTTCTGGTCATCAGTGGTGTGCCGCATTCCAGTGGCGTATCGAAAGAAGAATGAATTATGTTAATTATGCCTGGTAATTCATAAGGTTGATATTATGTCCCGATATAAATGGCTTCTTTCACCTCTATATTCGATTTGTATTCATGAAAAAAACCATGTTTATATTTGCACATATGAGCAAGTAATTTGGCAATAGGTTAATTAATTTGGCAGTAGTAGTTAAGTAATTTGGCAATAGATGATTCACTCAGCATTAAGCTATAAGCTGCAGTCATCATCTTCATCATCCAGAGATTGATGATCCCCGCAGGCGTCACACACGTAAATGTGTTCTTTGGTAGGCAATTTCTGGCATTTTTCATGATAAGGGATGAAAAAGAAGGAGCACTGAATCCATTACGATCCTGTTTTCTTCTTCACATTTTCTGAAAATTTTTTGCATTACACCCCACATACCCAGTCATCATCAGGGACATATATGTTTGAAGGTCCAGCTCCAGCTGAGTCTTCCACTACACTCGAACATTTAGCAGCTCATTTTTTTCTTCCTCTGGTGTTTGAAGGTCCAGGTACAGCTGGATCATCCACGGAACTCCTGCTGATGTGTGAAAGTCCAGCTAGGTCTTGCAAGGGTGTCAAACATTCAGCACCTCTTTTCTTTCTTTTCTTTTTCCCTCCTCTATGTGATGGATTAAGATTGGACTTTTGAGCAGAGGGTGTCTCCAATTGTTGTTCTATTTCAGACAATGATTCATCCCTAGATTCTAGTGCAACGCGGAGGCTTTTCAGTTAGTCTACTCGGTTCAACGGCTTCAGGAGCAATAGCATTGGAATTAAATGGAAATAAGCCAGATTTTTTAAATGCATTTTTTATGTTCCTCTGGGTGAAACTGGCATTAAATGCAGGAGTGAAAAGTTTGTGAAACTGGTACCGGGAAGGCTTTTCAGCTAGACTAGAAAGCATAAAACTATTCAATTCTTTGGACCAGTGGGACTTTAGTGACTTATAAACACCAACATCTAATGGTTGAAGATTTTCTTTGGCAAGAGAAATTATTTCTGTCCCTATGTGTGAGCTGTGAGAGTCCATCAACAACAAAACAGGACGCTGTAGACGAATACTCCTTATAAAAAATAAAAACCATTCCAAGAAAAGTTCACTTGTAATCCAACCTTTTGGGGATAATCTTGTTATGGAATTAGGGAGGCTGTCATTTTTTAATGCATCATCCCATCTCACACCTTTAAAAATGACAAATTGGGGAAGAAATGACCCTTCTGCTGAAGCATAACCTATGACAGTTTGGATCTGTTCTCTTCTAGACATATTTTTTACCTATCTGACAAACAATTTTGTTTGGTCCAACAACACAGGTCAGCCCTGTCTCATCCACATTTCATATTTGACTGGGCTTATTGAATAAGTCAAGCTTCAATAATAAATGCTCCAATTTGGAAAAGTAGTCAGCAATGATAACAGGATTTGACATAGAAGCCCGGTATGCAGACATATTCTCTGGCACATGCAAACATAAATTGTAGCGCTCCTTAAACTTGCACCACCACCACTTGCTGTCAGATTTTTTTTTCTTGATTGAACATATGCTGTCTATTAACAATTTCAGCTAGCTGAGAGGCAAGCTTTCGAACTTGCAACATCGTCAGGCAAAATCCAAGTTCTTGCATGTCTAGAGTATATTTTAGAATTTTTTGCTCTGCAAAGGGGCGGCCTAATTTAGGGACACTAACATTGTCATTTAGGCCTATAAATCTTTTTAAAGTATTGTATGGGACTCCTGTCACTTTTGAAGCTTTGTAAACAGTGAATTTTTTTTTATTGTCACTTTCCTAGCTGCCGCCACACACGGTACTGTTTCTCACCTTTTTTTTTTGGCACACACTTTTTTTACCACTCATTGTTTTTAGAGTGTTATATCACAATATCTCTGCCTGTAAAATTAGTAGAAATGTTGTAATATTGTATAGTTTTCAAAAGTCACAGCTAACAAACCAGTTTTACTGTAGATTTAAAAATGGCAAGGTAATTTGGCAGTAGAAAAAATTTTTAAAAATGAACAAAATCACTTATACAAAAGATGCATCAATATTTCAGTAGTCATATCTATTAAACAGTTACTTGATAATATTTAGTTTAGTATGAATTTTATTAACATGTTTATAAGCTTGTAAAACTGCACACAGATTAAGCTGAATTCGTAAGAATGGAACAAGATTTGCTAAGCTCGAATCATGAAAACTATACACAACATATCAATTTCAAACAATGCGTTTGATTCAGCACTTCAAACACTATAAAATCACCTACCTACCCAACATTCCTTAGGCGTAGGCAAAATGCAAACAGAGAATTTCCGAATTTATGTCTTCATTCGGAAATTCGCACATTTCAGAGAAAATCCTAATACTTCGATAAGCCAAGTTTCGATTTTTACATTTCCTACAAACTGAGTTTTTGAATTACTTGTACGAATTACCATTGAATATCAAACCAACTCTATGGTACCAGCAGGATGGAGCACCTACTCATAATACTCATATTATAAATAACTTTCTTCAAAGTTGGTCAAAGGTTATATTTGCCATTAGGGATACCCATAATTTTTTTTTAAGTGATTTATGGAAAAAAGATAATTTTGGTTTTGGTTTTGCAAATTGTCATTTTATTCTAAAATATCAAAAATGGAAACCATATAAAAAATTACATCGTTGGATAACTGAAATTCCAAGTTTTCCATTTAAAAAAAGAACCACACATTTCAGAACAAAATTAGAAAGAAAAAACAAACATCAATTAGTCGAGAAACGTAATTTTCAAAAATCAATTCTGTCATGATAAAATTACGTCTAGATTATTGCAAATCCAACTTATTTTGAAAAATGTGTGTTTATTTAAATAGTTACAAAGCTGATTCATAAACACAGCCTGTCCCAAATCCAAAGAGATCGGTTTAATACCTCTTTGTTCCATACCTATCATCATTCACTCATAGATGTCGCTGCGGTAAGAACTTTGATGGAACCAGTCTCATCGCATCTGGGACAGACTGTATATATAGACGATTTTCTTAGAACCCGAATTGATTATTGATATTTTCCTACTAATTATAGGTGTTCAAACCGCTACGTGTTAGTAAAAAGCACTTTAAGGAATTAGTAAGAGAAGCTCAGGTTGTCAACTTAGAAAAAGGTGATATTTACGCTGTAGAAGATGTTAGTCCCGCAGATGAAAGACTGTCTATTCTACTTAAGGGAAAGTAAGCAACCCCCTTTATACAGGGTGTAACAATAGTGAGATATGCTTCCATATCTCCAATTTTTATACAAAATACAGCTAATATTTCAATACAAAATTTGTTTAGTTTTACGAAGTTTATAACATAAAATTATTCTACGATATACAGGGTGTTCAGTTTGCCCGTAACCATCAATCCATTTTCAACCTATATAGGATCACATTTTTGAATTGTCTGAGGAATTTTAAGGCAACTTTATACAGTATCATATTCAATTATTTTCATTAGTTTACAAGATATTGACATTTGTTTGAAAATTTTGACATTTTGCCCACCATGGTCACCCGATCTGACTAAATGTAATTTTTTTCTTTGAGGATACATAAAAGAGCAAGTTTCCGAGCAGCCCCAACAACATGAGAGAGAAACTTTCGTTTAAAGAGCACATCTACATAAAAACACACAGAAATAAGAAATAATTTGAAATATCTCTAAAACCATTAATTTAAGCTACAGACATGCTTTATTCAAACTAATAGATAATTAAATTTCGCTTTCAACTAACCCATAAAACTATAGTGTTTCAATTTGAAAAAAATGAAGATTTTCGCATTACGATTGTTTCAAAAAGACACTGATTTCTAGAACACTCTGTATAACGTATTTAAGTCTTCGTCTATTTATTGTCATCATAGGAGATGCTTCTAACGATATGTTAAGTTTAATAATGTTACATTTTTTCCATTACCGAAATAACGGCATTTTTCTGGAGAGAGCAAACTGTCAAAATTTTCAAACAAATGTCAATATTTTGTAAACTAATGAAAATAATTGAATATGATCCTGTATAAAGTTGCCTTAGAATTCCTCAGGCAATTCAAAAATTTGATCATATACAGAGTGTTCTATTTAAAAATGTAAATATATTGATGGTTACGGGCAAACTAAACATCCTGTATATCATAGAATAGTTCTACGTTATAAATTACATAAAACTAAACAACTTTTGTATTTTTTTATTTATTTTTTTTTTTTTTTTTTTTTTAATGTGTGGTGGGTGCTTAGTTGCAGTGACTCCGTAAGCTGTATTACTTGTCTGGCTATCACTGCAACTCTTGCGGTGTAGTTTTAGTGTGTGTAAGTTGTGTTTAAATGGCTTTGTGACAGCATCAAATCGCCTTTTATGATGCCGCGCTGTTAATCACTTTGCTCCCAACAGCGAATGGCAAGTCGATCCGGTATTAAACTCTCTGAAAAAATGTCACCGTCCCTCCAGAGAATTGAACCCCGGCACCTATCGTTCTCTCACAACAATAGTCAGCCGCCTAACCACTGCGGCCATCGACCCGTTTGCTGTATTTTGGATAAAAATGGAGATATCCCACTATTGTTACACCCTGTATATAATGAGTTCACACTAAATTGAAAACCACTCACGATATTTCCTCCGATCATTGTAGATTACGCGTAACATGTGATGATACCCATTTACATTTCATCAACGTTCATCAATTTGTGGACTCTCCCGAATGGGAAGCGAACCACGACCAATCAGACGACGTCTTTCAAGTGACGATAGTCGCCGAAGAGGACAGCATCTTCCTTTGCTGGCCTAGGATGAAACTGGAGAGGATACTCAGGCACAAGGCGATGCTCAAAATCGTTCTAGATTGTATTATAGGTCAGATATTTTAATTCCTTCTCTTTCTTTTGATAGTAGAGTATACTCATCATTTGTTTTCTTAGGTAAAGACATCACCCAGAAGCTGTACTCTCTCAACGAGCACTTAAGCGGCCTGGAAGATGATCGTAAGCGTGGGAGGAGGGACGAATTATGGGCGAGGACGCATCCGAGAAGCATGTCGATGGACGCCGTTGATACCGGAACGACGGGAAGGGTTCGTTCCACCAACTATAAGAATTCACACCGAAAACTTTCATTAAATTCAGCTCAAAGTAAGTATACGTAAAGTATAATGCGGTTCTCCGTCTCTACAATGTTCGATTAAACATCGCGAAAGTAAAATTAAATCCATGTTTACTACGAATGAAGCGATCTTTATAAACTTACGTTATCGTCGACGGCAATAAAGTGGTTCAATAAAATCTACAAAAGTTTTGTTCTTGTGTTTTAATCGCTTCACTAAACCGTATAGGTGAATACCATCACGAATGAATTATTCGACGGGGTTAAATTATATAGGAGAGGAGGTAAGCGGTACAAAAACTTCTGTACATCGTGCGCATAATATTGATTGAATTCTATAATTGAATTATACCACCAAAAATGACTACAATATATTAAATGCTCTTAGAGAAAGAGGGAACTTATTCGGCACAATTGTGTCGACGTTTATATCTGGCATTGTCTCAATTTAAATCTATCAAAAACTAAGATAATCGACACGATTTTGCTATCCGGGACGGAATAGGGTGTCTAAATTTCGACGATTATTTTCAAGTAAATTTCACGATAAAAATATTATTTCCCGTACAAGGCATTTGTTTGATGAATGGGGGAACAGGAAACGCGGTCAACTATTGAAGTGCAGAGACTACTGACGTCACGGAGTACCATAGAGTATTTTTTGTGTTGGCTCGATTGTAATTTTGACGTATATTTCTTTTTCGGTATGAAAATATACCTGACGTGACAATCTACGATGACAATCATGACATTATTTATCTAATTTTCAACCACTTCTGAAATAATTAACCAAATCTAAGCTTCTCTAATTTAGGCAATGAATTTAGGACAGTTGTCACAACTTGAAGTACAGGGTGTCCCGTTTCAACGTGCATCTTAGATATCTGCCATCCTTGTGAAAATAGACAAAAAAGTTATAAAGAAAAGTTATCTCAATTTATGTTCTGCATAACCTAAAAATATTTTTAACTATACAGAGTGTTTCAAAAGTAGGTAAACACATACTTGCTCCGTTATTTTAAATGGGACACCCTATATATTTTGACATTTTTGAATAGTACGCTAAAAAATATTCCCACTTTATATAAACCACCCTACCCCTATTCCTAATAGTTATGGAAATATTTTACTTTTTCGTAAAAACTATCCCGATTCGGTGTTTTTCGTATGCCGCGATAGCTTGATCCTGAATATAGTTATCGAAATGAAATCAAGAACATGTAAACTATATAGTCCGGTATAGACAATGACATCAACAGAAGATGAATACCTACTTCCGGTTGTCAGAAATAATTCAACGCATTTCCGGAACTTCGTTTCCAGATAACTTCATTTTTTTACATGGCACCCTATATATTTTGTTAGATCGATAAATTCCTCAGTCTAATACCCTTCCATTCATGCATATAAAGTACTGTTTTCTTTTATACTTTTCAAGATATTTCATAGTTTTTACGCAAGCTACAAAAGAGTATGCAAACATAATGTTCATCAATTATTAAAAACAAAAAGAAATTATAATAAATGTTAAAAATTATGCCTTTTTTCCCTTACCGAAATATTAATTTATTATATATAGGGTGTCCCATTTAAAATAACGGAGCAAGTATGTGTTTACCTACTTTTGGGACACTCTGTATAGTTAAAAATATTTTTAGGATATGCAGAACATAAATTGGGATAACTTTTCTTTATAACTTTTTTGTCTATTTTCACAAATATGGCAGATATCTAAGATCCACGTTGAAACGGGTCATCCTGTACAATGTAAAGGTAGCAGCGTCGTAAATCTTGCTGAAGAAATACTTAAAGGTAGCAGCGTCGTAAATCTTGCTGAAGAAATACTTTAAAACTTTATGTTGTCATGCCTGATATGTGTCAAAAATTTGACTGGCTAAAAGTCGATAATATTAATTCACTGAAGTAATTCTAACCTAAAAGTGTTTGAGCGTTGCTCTACAACCCCCCTAGAAAGGGATGGTGGACTGCTTGCATACGGAATGGGGAACAAGACAATTTTTCAAATTTTACATAATCGCGTGGAGAATTTAAAAAAAATGGACCCGTATTTTTTTATTTTGCTATATCTTTATTATTTACTGAGATATAAAGCTTTAAAGTTTCGTTTTTCAGCACCACTATAAAAACGCGGTGAAATATTGAAGTACAAAGACTACTGACGTCACGCAGTCCCATAGGGTATTTTTTTGTGTTGGTCTGACTGCAACTTCAATGTATATTTCTTTTTCTTCTATTAGCAACCATGAAAATGTATTTCTACAATCGTTATGTAAAAATAGATTGCGGTCGTAATTGACATCTAATAGACAGTAATGTCAGTCATTGTCAGAACATGAATTTCAGTGACATCTACCAGTAGGGCGGAAACTAAATGGAGTTTTAGCAAGATCACCTTAAAATAATAGTAGACGCTAAAATCACGTGATATAACACAAATTGTATTGTCACGTAATTGTAGCGTTTACCACTATTTTAAGGTGCTTTTGCACCAACGTAAACTATATATAGAGCTACTAAATAATTCGCAAAACTATATCCGTGATACAAGATGTGTCGTCTGATTGATGAAAACAAGTCATGTCAGTTTATTCAGGCCTGCCACATTTCCGCAAATAATATAGTTCCAAAATCCCTAGATGGTACTATATTAGCGCCTCTACCTTAAGTTAAGAAATGCGAATTTTCATGTATACACCTCACAAAATTGTAAGCACAACAAAAGATGTTATTATTATTAATTGTAGATGTAATTTACTGCCCAAGGAATCAAGAAAAAGCGTGACAAATAATACGAAATTTTCGTAGCGTGGTACAGGACGAAGAAAATTGATTTATTTTATTATTATTACTTATTTTTTTGACTAATTTTTTTAAATAAAGCTATGAAGTCATCGCCATCTACCTGTTCAATGTTCAGACTAGTATTATTCGTGAAGAATGATGTCGACATTAATTATTAATGTAAACTAATTCCTTATTTGAAACGATCTTTTTTTTAAAAAAAAAACGATATTAAAATATAAATACATATGTTGTCAGCTATGTCACTGACACCTGTCACAATTTGAAGTACAATTTTAAAACTACCGCAGTGTCGTCAATCTTGCGAAAGAAAATACTTCAAAACTTTATGTTGGTATGCCTGATTTATGCCTGATATGTCAAAAATTTGACGGTAAAAGTTATTGTTCGTTTGCGTTGCTGGAAGTGCTCAATATCACTGTTGTCAATTTATTTGCTCACTTTATTCGCTCAAACTGATATATTGCTGTTTCGGTTACTTGCTATTTTTGGCGAAACTTACTAAAGTTAGGAATTCAAACGAACAGGCCTATTGATTCGGTTAAGTAATTCTAACCTAAAAAAATGTCAGAGTTGCCAAACAAAATATATTTACATCAAACATTGATCGTCACTCGATAGCTAACAGTATACGAGTATACCTAATCTACCACAGTGTACCCAACTGTTAATAACCAAATATTCCCATGACTTTAGACTAGTGATGTAAAAATGGCGCGTTTATGTTTCCGTTTGAAATTGTGAAAAATTTTAATCGAGCAGTTTTGTGGAACGACATAATGTGGAAATAAAATTTACGGATTAATAGATAAGCTATTGTCTATAATACACGATGGTATTATTATTACATTTTGATTTTGCAACATGTTCCCCATTGGAGCGTCAAAAATGCAGCCTTTCTTGTTATTTCGTTTTTGGTTATTGGCTGCCATGAAAATATAGGTACTCGACGTAACAATCTACGATGACGATCATGACCATTATTTATCTAATTTTCCACCAGCTCTGAAGTAACTTTCGATTACAAACTCGTTACGTTCTAACTTCAACATGTTGGATAAATAACCAAATCTAAGCTTCTCGAATTTAGGTTTATCACTGACAGCTGGCACAATTTGAAGTACAATTTAAAATTCAGTGTCGTCAATCTTGCTAAAGAAAAAATTTTAAAACTTTATGTTGACATACCTGATCTTTAAATTCAAATGTGTCAAAAATTTGACAGAGTAAAAGTTATTAATATTGATTCACTTAAGTAATTTTAACCTGAAAATGTTTCAGGGTTTCCAAACTAAATATTTACTTCAAACATTTATAGCCAACACACTCTCCCTAACTGTAAATAATAAAATATCCCCATGGTTTTAGACTAGTGACGTAAAAAATGGCGCGTTTATTTTCCGTTTGAAACTGTGAAAAATTTTAATGAATGTCATTTAAAGAAGTACCGCTTATTGACTTTAAATATGTGTGTCTTTTTTATCTTTGCGAAAGAAATCTCGTGTTTCTGACCTCGGCTTGGAAACGCCTATTAAAAATTTTTGTCTTGATCTGAATGGACCTCAATATCACATCGCTATTGCTTGTCCACGTAGTCTCTGGGCGGTGCTGTTAAATCTGTGCAGATACGATGACGACTAGTACTAGATTGCTAAGGAAATCCATTGTGAATCATATTCAGTTCAGACTACTCATATGCCAACCAATGAAATTCCTCGTATTCTGCCATCTAGTGGGAAAAGTTGGAAAAATCTTAGATTGCAGATTGTGTCTTATTGTACCTCCACCACCTTCCTCCCCTCCACACCTCTTTCCAAAAACATCTACATTATGAAATTGCAGTATTCTTTTCGACTTGTCAGATTTTAATAAATCTTAATGGATTATTATTTTTTAAGTTTTATAATTATCGTAATGAAGCACGCCCAATAATCTAATGACTCGATGTTTTTGTTTTTATTTCCAGATGATACCATCGGCGGTCTTCAAGTACAGTGTTGGGTGCCACTGGTGGCGAATCAGTTCCCAGCCGTTTCACCATTCATGAACTATCATCATCCATCGACGATAAATCAGCAACGACAGGACTCGGTAACCGACTCGTTACGTTTACCGGAGACGCAGACGCCCCCGGCGAGGACGAGGTCCTTCAGGAAAAATCGCGAGGTCAAGTTTCATAAGAACATTATTAAATAAGGGAAACTGCCCGGAAAAAATTATTCTGAATATTCAGTTTTATTTATTTTTCTTTAGTATACTTATTTATACAGATTTTAGAAATACATGACATTACATATTATACAATAACCATAATATTTAACCTGATCAGGCTACTTAATAACTTGAAGAAATATCCTAATACCGGTTTAAATTTGTCGATAATTATATGGAAACTTTTTTACATTTTTTTTTAGCGGTAAATCAATAGTGTCGTTCAAAAATATAATTTCTATTTTAGCAGTTTTATTTTCAATATGATTTTAATTCTCTTGAGTGTGAATCGATAAAAGTATGAAGGAAATATCAAAGTTCATTATAAAAGCACACCAGATGAAACAAACAGCGGTTTTATTTAAGGAATGAAACACAATTCTTTAAACGTATACAGGGTGAGCATTTAATGATAGCTACAGAGAACTGTCAAATTTAATTAATTTTTATATCTGTCAGATATGTAGTCACGGCCATATTGAATATTGGAATGTCACATTCGTATTGGATATATAATGAAAAATCTGTATTCCTATTGGATATAAGTAAACTTGTATCATAATGAAAATATGTATCGTAATGGACATTATTAAAGTACAGGTTCAGCATATCTAATAATAATACAATTAAAGTATGGGAGTAGAAAAAAAGTCTAAGATCAAAATTGTTCATAATTATAATCACCATGTATCTAAGATATTTCTGGTTATCAGTGGCGTGCCGTATTCCAGTGGCGTACCTAAAATTTAGAAAACAGGTTTTTATTAATGGAAATTACTTAAAACTCCAAACGTATAAACTTTAGGTATAGGGAATGTTATACGGAATCGAAAGAGAGGAAAAATCTGCAATAGTTAGCATGAAAATATACAGGGTGTTCCGTTTGAAATAAACTATTTTTAGTCGTTTGAAGGTATTTAATTTCGAGTTCGATTATTAAACACCCAGTATAATATAATATGAATGTTTAGTATGGAAAATAAAGCTTGAGGTATCATTACAATAATACCCACGATTTGTTTCAAAACGATTATTACGAAAGGCTAGATTCGTTTTTTAAGTACTCCGTGTAAAAATGCATTTTTTTCCTTTCGAAACGGAATATCTCGAAAACTGTTGAGTTTTAGTGCAGAGTATGTTAATTAAAATTACCTTATATTACATCAAGAAATTCAAAAATGCAATAATATATAGGGTGTTCCATTTAAAAAAACAAAGTACCCTGTCGTACAGACAAAACTGAACATCCTGTATATTAGAATATATTTTCTTGCTGTAGAGAATTTCATTTTAGACATCTTTTACTAAGATCATTTTTCGATAAAATAAATAACAAAGCCACAATCTGCCGATTCCAGGAAGGTGCCACACCCCGTATACAGGATGATTCACCTGGAACTGCAACAATCGATTGTGAGAAAACTATAGCTAGGAATGACCTGAAATTTTGGCACTATACTAAAGTCGATGGGGGCCACTCGCCTAAAATATTTTCAAGATAGCGGCACTCCGGGGTATACCGGAAGTAAGCACCAACTTCGTAATTTTAAATGGAATACCCTGTATATTGTCGAGTTTTTAGATTCTACGTGAATTTCTAAATATATTTCATGTATAATGTCATATACCTAAGTCTAACCCTTTTGACTTATTGACGTTCCTATGCTAAATTTGACGTTTGCAGGCAGATAATCAATTATTACACTTTTTCCATATAAGGACAGGTTTATTATTTAATTTGAAGTAAATTCTAGTAGAGGATTAGTTTACAAGAATTAGTAAAATAAAACACCTATATAAACTATTTATATTCATTTATATTACAATTTTCAGAATTACAGACTTCTCTGGAGAATTTTCTTAATACATAACTTAAATTAAAATTAGATACAAATAATAATAACACTTAAGATCTAATCAGTTTATTACATATATCATTTTGCAGATTGTAATTTAGATGTTAATGTTAGAACCTTTTCAAGAGGAGCGTTTTACCATCTATTGCTAATATATGAATTATCTCTACATGATTTTGTATAACTAAACCAGAATCTGCAAAAAAACGTAGAACAAGCAAAATTTTATTATTCAACATACTTCTCCTCTTAATTCTATACATTTATTACAACGAATCTGCAACACCTCTAGATCTTTCAAAAAGCCTAGGTGAACTAGATATCAATACATCCTCGTATATTTAAAATCTTATTTGTAAAATTGAATATACTTGTAATATTTATTTGAATTCTAAATTTATAGTTTATTTCATAACGCAATTTAAATATACTACGCCACCTTACCATTAATGCCGAAACTAAGACGGATGCAGTTGTAGTAAATGTTCACAACTTTACCGGCAATTCATATAACCAATAATGACCGAACATAACCTACAAATAAATTTTATATTTGTATACTTAAACATTTTTTATCGTAAATAGTTATAAGTAGAGAGTGCCTTTAAAAAAATTAGAAGAATTTTTTAGTTTTCAAAAACTTCACCGAAAGAGAGGCAAAATGGTTGAAATTAATCCAGTGCGCGTAATTTTAAAACTAGATGATAATGAATTTAATGATTTTGTGTACCCTAACTGTTACACTCAAAATTAATGAAAATATTATGGTAAAAACAGATATTTTAGGGCAAACAGTGAATATGGCATGTTCTGAAATTGTTGCGTATCAAATTATAAATAGCAAATCAAAATTAAGGTAAGACTTCCAAATGTCGACCACTGAATTGGCAATTTATAGGCAATTTAGGTAAGACTTCCAAATGTCGACCACTGAATTGGCAATTTATAGGCAATTTAACGGAAAGTACAGGTTTTACTGAGTCCAAAACGGCCCCCGTTTCTTGCGGAGATCAGTCTAAGATACCTAAAAATCGCTCTAAAAAGTGTTATTTCTATGTTATGTTTCGTTAGTATTTTGACATTTCTGCGAGGATTTTCAGTAATATCCAGTCAGAATTACAAAATATCGAGCGGCAATTTTAAAAACTTCGTTGATGAATATAAAAATAATCATTTTTTATTTTGCAGTATCTTTTAATACAATAATACTTAAGTATATTTCAGTGACTAAAAAACATCTTCTTTTGTCTTTTATTAAATTTACACAGTGAAATTTGATGTTAATGCATAAAATTTATTTTTAAAATAATTATTTACGCGTCGTACACAATAATTAATTTTATAAATTAATATTAAGAAAATTATGAATATTTAGATGCTATTTTGACTAAATTTGAAGATATTTTCAATATTAGATTTAACATCTTGTCAAACGTCTCTTAAATGGTATTAATTGCAATTAAAACTAAACTATAGAGCGTCTCAACCTTATTATTCAGTACGGTCTCTTATGGAATATATACCTCTCATACTATCTTAAACGATTTGTAATAAACTGTCTCTTTTTATATCAAGGCGAAGTTATCAGTTCGGTTTATTGTCGAGCGTGTTTGTTGGTATTTGTCAAGAAAATAAACGGACGCCAATGAATAAATACACTTGAAAAATGACATTATGTTCACTAATTTTTGTATAGTGCTAACTTCACACGCATAAATGGAAATAAGTACACACTTATCGACTTGGGAAAGTAGTTTTTTTCAGACAATCTTTCTCGATCGCCCGATAGTTTTGATTTTGAATAACCTAACCTACAAGTATTTAAAATGTCATGTTATTTAAAATGAATTAACAACCTAACTTGTCATTGTCGAACTGGCATCTATGTAGTGTATCTGCATAAGACACATACTGAATACTAAGGTTGATACGGTCTATAGTGTCATAATATACTATTTGCTATCAATATAATCAAATATGTTAATATTGTTTATATCACCTATGATATCACCTTCACATTTTTTTAAATGTTGCTATCGCGAACTGAATTCGATAGATGAAATATAGTCGAAAGCCGAAAAAAATAGACACAAAATTTCGTGCTTTTAAACCGGACTTTATTTATAAATGTCACTATAGTGTTAATGTTTATATTGTCTGAAATATATGATTATTAATAGTATATTATTCAACGAGCGTATAATGATGGCTATTATTCTCGAGGTGAAGTTTACGGCCACGAGCCGCAGTCGAGTGGCCTAAATCACCGAGAGAATAATATATAGAAGATATATTCAAGTTATTAAATATCCTAAAAACGATTACAAAAGCATATTACATACTCTACAGAAAAGAAAACCTTATGTAACAACGTTGTAACGTGACCAAATTATTAACTGTGCCTTGGTGCCGTAAAAAAAAAAATTAAATAACTTCAAACCGTGTTTGTATAATGGACAACATATCGTTGTACATCTATCATATTGCTAATGTACGTGTATAATAAAAATTAGAATTGAGATGCATTTATTTTTATACTGGTCAAAATTTTTAATACTCATAAATTCATAAACCCGAAACACTAATAGCGCTAAATTAGATAGGTGTATAACGCTCACCTTACTGTATTATACTCTATAACTTACGAAGAATCGTCTAAAATATATACTACATTATCCATGACAAATCAAGATTTAAAATGTAATTAAACTATTTTTACCACTTTTTCGTTATAATCTTTGATAAATTAAAAAAAAATCAATAAATAAAAATTAAATAATAAAAATAGAGTAATTCTACAACAATCTTAGTATATATTTTAGATAAATATCTGGGAAACTAACATGATAAATTATTGTATAAAATCGTATTACATATAACCGTGTTGTGTGCTAGAGCCACTCCAATATAATCTTATTCCATACACACGTTTAAATACAGTGTGTTCCATGAGCTTCAAAATATAGACATCAACAAATCACACCTACATATAGCCAAACAAAAAACTTGCGTAATCTAATAATCATATACAGGGTTTCCACGGCCAAGTGGGACGGGTAGAATACATGTAAAATCGGTTTTCGGTAAATATTATCTCCCTAATACTACTTCATCCAAATTTAAGTGCCGGATATTATAACTGGGTTAACAACGAACATTTCCACAATCATAGTACAAAGAAAGTCATTTTAATAAAGCCAAAAAAATTATTCTTTTTAAACCTATTGTACGTGAGTTTCTAATAAGGCTTTTAATACGTCAGTTAGTGCAAGCGGTCGTGGCGCAGACGTTCACGCGACGCCTTAATAACGTAAGACACAGATTGTTTGGGGTTCGAATCCGAGAAATGAATTTAAGTTTTTTAGTTTTGTTGTTTATTTTGACAAATGATTCGTCGTTAGTAACAATTAAAAATCGAATCAGCATAGCACGTGATCATTTTTTTTTATTGTAAAAATTATTCATTATTTACCTTAATCCTCAAAATATCGATTTTATAGTCTTCAAAATCTCTGATTTTTGTAGTGTTATTGAATTTGTAGCATTATTGTTGGAGATAAAATTAAAAAATAAAACTAATCTGCCGGGATTCGAACCCTAAACAATCCTTGCATTTGCGTTATTAAGCCGTCGCGCGAACCATTACGCCATCGACGCTTGCAGTAACTCACGTATTAACAGGGCCGCGCCGTCCATAAGGGCAGGATGGGCAGTGCCCACGGGCGCGGGGTATCTTTCCCAACATGATTTATTATTATTATTTTTATCTATTTATTATTTGTTATTATTATGAAAATTTATAGAGCAAACATCTGCAACAAAAAAGTTTTATTTGGTATAGGGGATCATACCATAATAATTGTATAAAAGATATATACATATATACAGCCGTGGCCATAAGTATTGAGCACCCAGGTTAACTTGGAGTTCTTTGAAGAATATTAAATTAAAATAAATTAAAACAACTTGCACAGGTTTATTATGTTTATTATTAAGAAAGATCAATATTTAGTTGGCCCACCCTTTGCTTTAATTACAGCAGTAATTTTTTTGGGTAGAGAGCACACCAGTTTCTTACAATCTTCCGGACTTATAGCGTTCCATTCTAGGCGCAAGCGATCCTTTAACTCGTCTTTTGACTTCATTATGTGAGGCCTAACTTTTCACTTTAATATACCCCATAGATGTTCTTTGGGGTTCAGGTCAGGCGACCGAGCAGGCCAGTCCAAGAGTTCAATCTGATTTTCCCTGAACCAAGCGTTTGTGTGGACAACTTTGTGACAGGGTGCGTTATCCTGTTCGAACTTAACGCCAACCATGCTTGTATCGCCAAAAAGTGAGGAGAAAGAGAGCCGTAATGCAGATTCTAGAACGTTTATGTATGTTTTGTAGTTCATATGTCCTTCACAAACCAATATTTCTCCAGCTCCAGAAGCGCTCAGGCAGCCCCAGACCATAAGACTGCCGCCACCGTGTTTTAGGGTCGGTACCACACAGTATAGATTAAATTCTTCACCTGCTCGGCGACGGACAAAAGTCATACCCGGTGTACCAAAAATCTGAAGTGTGAAGAAATATTGTAGAGAAATCGCTCATTATTTTTGTTGTTCATAAATTTTATTTTCTAATCAAATTGTTGAAAATTGATAGAATATCAAACTGTTTAACTTTGACCAATCATCTTCGATGAAACTTTGGTGTTTTCGATCCCCCCCCCCTTTTTATTTTTTTCAGAGAGCCACGGCTTCTTCCTGGCTTTACAGCCTTTTAGACCAGCTTGCTGCAGCCGTTTACGAGTGGTCCGAGCAGATATTATGTTATTAAAACCTTGTGACAACTCAACAGCGAGGTCTGATGAAGTTTTCTTCCTATTTCTTAACGACTCTCTCAATATTTTACGGTCCTCACAGTCTGTCGTGATTCGTTTGCGTCCGGTTCTGGACCTATTAACATGCGATCCGGTCATGGCAAATCGCTGAATAGCATACTGGACAGATCAGCATGAACATTTCACAGTTTTCGAAATTTCTACCTGCGACTTCCCTTGATTATGCAAAAGCTTTATCTCGACACGTTTTTCTAAACTAACTTCGCTTTTTTTGGGCATATTGAAACAATATCACTAAACACCCACAAATCTAAACACCAAAAGCGCACTAGATTACCGAATGTATCCACAGTGAGCGAAAGCAGTGAACTGAGAAATAACCAGAGTAATTAAAAAATAACAAATTTTATTGCAACAGATGTTTTATCGGTAGCTTTGATGTAAGTCATCCTTTTTAATATTTTTTAGACGTTGACAAAAGACTTCATAAACAGCAGGATTTATTCACTGTTATAGTTATCGCACACATGCAAAATTTGTAGGGTGCTCAATACTTATGGTCAAGGCTGTATATTGGCGGAGGGCGCAAAGGCGCTGTTTGCCCAGGGGCGCATTCAAAGCTAGGCGCGGCCCTGCGTATTAAAAGCCTTATTAGGAATTCACGAACAATAGATGATTGTGGAAATGTTCATTGTTAACCCAGTTATAATATGCGGCCCTTAATTTTGAATGAAGTAGTATTAGAGAGATAATATTCACCGAAAACCGATTTTATATGTACTCTCCCTATGTCCCACTTGGCCGTGGAAACCCTGTATATTATGAAAATGTAAAATTTCCAGTCCCATGCCTTCCTCTCTAGAGACAGAAAAACAAAAACAATATGATTAAACAACAATTAAATTAAAAAAGAAAACATAAAAGGAAAACTAAATGCTTTAACTCGTTGAGAGTTTTATATTTTTACATACAGTGCAACGCTAAATAAATTTAAAAAAATGATATTTACGTATAATAAGATAAATATAGAGCCTTAATATAATAAATTAATATTGATTAGCAAGAAAAATGTTATTGCATGTTTATACATAATAATATATATGTGTTTATATTTGTATATTTATATTGATGTTATAAATGTTTGTAAAAAAAAAATACAATAAATAAAAGTGAAATTACGAATTGTTTCATTTTTTTTATAATCACAATCTTTATTCATGTTAAATGCATGCATTAACATCACCGTTGAAAAAGTTGCCGGATAGGGTTCTTCTGGTTCCCTTGAATATTATCAACGCCATGCTATAATACAAAAAAGGGCAACGACAGTCTCTTCCCTTAAAACTATAGGCCATTAAGTTTACTCCCCGATGTCTCAAAAATCGCGGAGGCCATCCTTTTGAATCGCCTTACAGCCAAAATATTCGATACCAACATCCCCTACAGGATGAGCAGTTTAGTTTTTGGGGAAGGACTGTCAACTGAATATCAACTCCTCAGAGTTTCCGAGGAAATTAGAAATTCCCTGGTCCATTGCTGTTGATAGAGGATCAAATCGATAAATTGCAAGATGCCAGAAATATTTAGTACATTAGATCTGAACCGGGTTTTTCCATGTACCATTAGAAGAAGAAGAGTTTGAAATACACATCGTTTATAAAACTCAGTGCTCAGTATGAGTTTACGAGAACTCCGTTTGGTATGTGCAATTTACCGTTCATTTTTCAAAGATCTTTGTCGAACTCCAAAAATTTTTAGCTTCACTTTTCCGATTTCTTCGGATTTCGAAGTTGGGGGCACAATATTCCCTGAGTTGTTTTTGATTTTCATGTCCGACGTACCAAATACTGTGAGCATCAAACTCGCCATATGTGCAGACGACACTGCAATCTGCACGTCGCATCGGCGTCGTCTACATCTGACACCTTATCTGCTCGAGGCTGCAAAGTGCAGTAGACGAATTCCTTTCCTGGCCTACCAATTAGCGATTAGCCATAAACCACGATAAGTGTGTAGCCATACGTTTTTCGAGGAAAAGATCTGCCCCTCCAGTAAACATCTTCGTAGAGGACTTCCGACTGTTCTGGAATTCCCCCGTCAAATATCTTGGCATGACTCTGGACTCTAGGCTTAAGCTAGGTTTACACGGTCAAAGAAATTGATGAATTTATTCATTATATTTCTCAATTTATTGGATCATGTAAACAGTAAAAGTTCCGTCCAACATCTTAAACCAATTCATGACTGCCAATCCTCAAATAGTAACTTTTGTTTTTTAGCAACGTAAAATCTGTTTACGTTTGTGTCATTTATGAATTTGGAGGTTACGTTTAACTTATTGTTATCTATTATTATTGTTATTATTATACTGTAGTAGAAATGGGAATTACAAAGAAAGCGAAAACACGCCAACGACAATATCTGCACATTTATTGCAATATAAGAAATCGACGTTGGTAGGTAAGGCCTTGCTTGCAACGAAGAGAAAAAAAGGCAAATCTAGTTAATGAGGACTATCAATAAAACGACCCTGGTCAATTTAAATCATTTTTATGAATGTATGACAAATACGATTTTAATACTTTCTCAGTCTAACAATGTTTTATAAAAAGAACACAAACATCAAAACACTTCACACATCATGAAAGTTGGTAGTAAATTCGAATCTGAAATGTAACCATAACTCCCTAGAAAATTGACGAAAAATTAGAGCAGGTTCTAATTCGTCAATTTATTCATAAATTTATTTGACAAGCAAAATTCACGACAATTTTAGCGTTTACACATTCCAATAAGTTACACTCAAACGCCACTTGTAGAGATAGCGGCCAAATTTTTAACTGCGAGGTCAGCTGTGTCCCAGTTCTTATACAGCAACAGCCTAAAAATTAAACTTTTAGTTTACACGATTTTTTTGAGACCAATATACTCACCTATGGATCTCTGGTCTGGTCTAGGGTTGCACTCTGTCATAGGAAAAGGTTTGATACCCTTCAAAATAAGACCCAGAGATACATAGTCAACGCCCCTTGGTACGTCCGCAATGTTCAGATCCATCAGGACTTGAATATTCCTACTCTTCTTCAGCACGCAGCAGCGTTGGCCGACATGACATTTGCTAGAGTTTCTCTGACAATCCCCTAGCACGAGAACTGGCTCACCTCGACCCCGACAGACCCCCTCCTCAAGTGAGGGTTGCTCGCATTTCAACTACCACCGACATGACCTAAGCCAACACATTGGCCGATACTCCGCTTTAGACTGATTTATTCTAGTCCGCCCTCTGTTTGTGTGAAGTCTCATACACATTTTTATCTATTCTGTTTTTCTATTGATGACATGGATAATTACTAGTAACAATCAACGGGGGAGGTCCCGTACTATTAGGAGGACTAAAGTGTTTAAGTGCTAAAGTCCAACCCTAGAAAGGAGATGGATGACCTTCGTCGTCTATTGCATTTATTATAGTCTATATACTGCTATTTACCTGCGATTTTCCGACATATTTGTAGATTACTGATGTAATATACATAACCTTAATAGAATCTGTCAAATCAATTTATATGCAAGTTAATTCGCGCTATGATTGCTGGCAATTACTCAGTGTTCCCAACTGGAAATTTTAGATGATTCACCCTTCATTTGACTTTGTTCATCCTGTACATATTACAGTATAGCCGACATGCCACACTGTTCCCAACTATTAATAATAAAATATTCCCACAGTTTGAGACGTTTGTATAGTTCTAATTTGGGACATACTGTATAATTTTTTTAATTTCTTTTTTTATAAACAAATAAAAACTGATCTTGGGAAATTAATTTTATTACATAAATTATATATAATACATAGTATAATATCCACAATATTCATGTACAGTACTGTGCAATAAAATCTGGGACAACTCTTGTGAGCATAAATCCCAAATTTTGATCTATGTAAACGAATCTGCCATGACATGATTGTCATTATAAATCAATTAACATTCCATGAATATGAGACCTTAATTACACAACTTAAATATGTTTGTTCCAGATTTTATTGCACAGTACTATACATCATTCCTCTCATTAAAAAAATTCTACATAATATTTACAAATACCAATTAATATCAAATAAAATAAAAAAAAAACTAAAATCCATATTTTGCTTGAGTTTTCTGTCTTGTAAACCGACTCTGTGCCCATTGATTTTGCAGTTCCTGCTCGTTAGCTTTCGCCTGTTGTGCCAGATAAGTTATATGATGTTTCCGTTTACAAGTATCATTTACAGGATCCTTTACTACAAATTTAGGCGCCATTTCCGGATCGGTAAGCGATTTCGTCATCCAAATCTTTTTATCGCATAAAATCTCATCTTCCGTAATCTCAACAATATCGATAGCTTCCCTTTCCGCTTACTATTTCCACCGACTAATTCCTTAAACGCTTGATTATCTAATCCATCGCATTTACGTTTTGTAACTTCAGGATCAGGTTGTACGACATCAGTTTTAATAGTTTCCTCGATGATCAGTCTTGGAACACGTTTCTCCTTTCTGCCGCAAACTTTCTGCCACATGTCATCGTCGAAAGTGTCCGGCAAATCTTTTATACCATCGTCATCATCTTCACTGTCCACGGGTTCGATTTTATCTTTAGTTTTAACCGCAGAGGGTACCGCTTTCTTAAACGGTTGTATTTTTTTGTTTTGAGTCTTTTTGACCGAATTTGGTACAAAATGTTTCGTCGTAACAGAAGTACCTTTAGGCGGCGGCAATAATGCGAATAACCCGGAAGATTTACTAACGATTTTCGCCTTTTTCACCGGAGTTTCCTCATCATCGCTATCAAAATCCGCAAGAGACGGCACACTTATTTTGATGGGTTGTTTTTTCGTTTTCTCAGTAGGTACCTCTTTCTTCTTTAAATATTCATCATCCTCCTCGATAAGCGATTCACCCGTGTTTAATTGAGGTTGTGGAAGCGATTTGAAAATATTTGAGGAAGTTCATTCTCTTGATTGCTTTCTATTGGAAGTTTCACTTCACCATTATTCTTGTTCCCCGTTTTATTTTCATCTTCATCTTCAGAAAAGTTATTATCGCTATCGCTATTAGTGTAAGCTACTAACGACATCATAATGGTTGTAATTGTTTGTAATTAAATGCGCGTTATTTTATTATTGAAAATGACAATAACAAATCACATAACCTATTAAGCCTGAAATGTCAAAAAGCTAGAATTGGTTAGTTAACTGTCAATAGTTCATTCTAGTGAAGTTAGCAATTTTATCGAATTAAGGCGAGTTCATAGCTAGCCGTTCGTCCGTTTTGCGTTGATACGTTGGACGAACGGAAAGCTATGAACTCGCCTTTAATCTAGAGATAGGCTATATTCAGCCGGACTCTTTTTGCAGCGGAAATAAAATGCGCTGTGAAAGTAAGTCTCAAAATTTGAAATTTAAAAATATGTATTACAGAACATGAGTTTAGCAATGATAAATTAACATGGATTATAATAACAAATGTTTAAAATTTTCGAGCTATAAGTTGTAACTATAATACCTTAATAATTTGTACTTACTTTGCTCAATACGTACACTTTGACAATGTAGAATTTCTTTATCTTAAATAGAGAAATTACACTAACTTATACCAAATTTAATGATTTAAATTGCAATTTAATATCACTAGATAAGTTCTCATTTGGGTTCTGACCAAAACCAAAATTTCAAACAGTTAAACTTTGTACATCGAGGATGCGTCAGCGCTAATATTCATTATACAACATTCAGTACGACCCAGCGAGTTCCAACGATGACACTCAGCGCTTAGTGATTTGTCCAGCTGAATATAGCCGATGACACTCTCAGCGCTTAGTGATTACTCCGGCTGAAGATAGCCATGCATTGTTAGCTGCGATCAGGGATTTCTTCACACAGCCAATTTCCCACTGTCAAAACTACGCCTACGAGTAATTTAGATTGGTAGCGCTCTTATGTGTTTGCTTCTGCTAAACAACACCTATTTCTATGAAAGATTGTAGATCATTCCCACGGCGTGCGAGCTTGTATAGGAATGTTTTGATTAATTTCAATAGTTATGTAAAGTACTCCTGTTAGAGCCACAATCATACATCGCATGTGCTGTAGTTGCTTCTATATAATTTTCACATTTCAGCCATATTCGTACAATTACTTTATAGACATTGTCGTATTTAGTGTATATTTTTGTATTATATTTAAACTTTTTGTTTTACTTCTGATACACCTTTCTACATCCTTTGTAGTGATGCCAATCTTAGAAAAATATAACATACGAATACGTTTTTAAATTTCGCGCATGTATAAATATGGCGACGTTAGTTTTGGAAAGTACGCCCAGTTGGCGCTCTGATCATTTCCATCTCTACTGTCATTTGGGTTGCATAGTAATAAGGAGACTGTAATATAAAGTACAATTTTCTATTAATTTTTTTTTAGTAAATTCCGCATTTCTTGTGCAATTCTTGAATGTGACGCGGCAATACGAGTGCATTCCTATAAGCACTCAGATTCCAAAAAAAAAAAACACGAAAAACGTGGTGTTTTCACAGATACGGTTGCCCATAAATTTTACATAACCTAAATGATAGCAGTAAGGTACTAATTCAAAAATTCTGTTTATAAAAATGCACGGCAATAATAGACGTGGGGGTGGTCGGAGATTTGGTAAACCGTATTTCGATAAAAATCAACATAGAAGATATAAAAGTGATATCACACCGGAGCAATTGTGTGAAAAAGATGTAGGAATCACAGAGTACATAAGCGTATTAGATGGTTTTTCCGGCGTTTTGAAAGCTCGATTTTCCGATTTTCAAGTAAACGAAATTAATGTGGATGGGGAGATTGCCAAATTTACAGATAATACACCACCGCAGGGTTTCGATTCAGGTTTGTGTATGAAATTTAAGTTGTCGTATATTTAATCGAAAAAAGGATATTTTTAGAGTCGCTTAGCAAAAATATTGTTATACCGAAAGAAACTCCATGTGAGGATATACCTCAAGATGTTTGGGATGAAATTTTAGCGGTGGTAGTCGATGGCGTGGAGGATAAAGTTGTTGAATTTGAATCGACGGATTTCGATAAAGAGAAACGTGGAAATGTCCATCGGATTGTTAAAAGCATCTTGCAACAGAAAGTTGTGGCATCGACAATTACTCGAGACAACAAGAAGTATATTACGTTCAAAAAATATAATAAAGAAGGTTAGTTTAAAGCTTCCTTAGTAATTTAAATTTCCGGAATCGTTTACGATATTTTCAGACAAGATAGATAATCGGACGGCTTGGCCACCTGATAAAGAAGAATACGTACATTTCCTAGTATATAAAGAAAATGTCGATACCATGGAGGCTACGTTAAAAATTAGCGATTGTGTACGAATTAATCCGTCTAGTTTTAATTACGCAGGTGTTAAAGATAGACGTTCAAGACAACCCAATGGTTTAGTGTACGCAAGCTTAACCCGTTGAAATTATTAGAGAGGACGAAGTGTCTCCGTAACATTCACATCGGTAATATAACGTTTAAAAATAAACCGTTAAAGTTAGGCAAATTACAAGGGAACAGGTTTAGGATCGCTTTAAGGAACGTTATTGCCAGCGGCAATTGATAAATGATGCTATGGAAAGTTTGAAGGAGAAAGGATTTGTGAATTATTATGGTTTGCAACGATTTGGTAACGTTAAAGAGGTTCCGACGTATGAAGTTGGTATTAAATTGCTGCTGGGCAAATTTAAAGAGGTAAGAAGTGTTGACGACGTTATAGTAATAATGGGACGGTCATTTAGCTTTAAATTGTACATTTTTTTAAACTTCCTTTTAAAGTAACATTCTGTCGATTCTTTTCCAAGAAATTTTTCCCTAAAATTGCTGAATTTTCTATTGAAGGAGGAGCAAGGGGGGTGATTATATAGGAAAGTTGGAAGTTGAAATTTGAAAAATTAAAAAAATTAAATTAAAAAATTCAACAAAATCCATGAAAAATATTCTTTTCCCGCAAATTTTATCACCCCCTTCAAAGTGGAAATATTAAAAAAAATAAAAAATCAACAAAATTCAAGAAAAATATTCTATTGGGATGATAAAGTTTGTAGGAAAAAAAATTATATTTTTCTTGAATTTTGTCGAATTTTTTTAATTTTTCAAAATTCAACTTCTAACTGCGTGGTTCAGAAAGAAATATGTTTCCTTGAATTTTCATTAAAAATTCAACTTCTAAGGGGGCGGTACAGTTTGTATCGGAAAAAATTATATTTTCAAAATATTAAAAAATTAATTAAAATTCAAGAAAAAATAGTAAAGTTTGTATATGAAAAAATTATATTTTTCCTTGGATTTTTATTAATTTATTAAAATTATTTCAAAAATATTTTTTTCCTGTACAAACTGTACGATCGTCATCGTCAAGTTAAATTCTAAAATATTAAAAAATAAAAAGTCGAGGGAAAATATTTCACACAAATTTTACCAAAAAAAGTGCGAATATTTTTGAAAAAAAATTAAAATCAAAATTCAAGAAAAATATTCTATTGGGACGATAAAGTTTGTAGGAAAAAAATGATATTTTTCTTGAAATTTGTCGAATTTTTAATTTTTCAAAATTCAACTTCTAATGGGGTGGTACAGTTTGTCTAGGAAAAAAAGTTTATTTTCAAAATATGTATGTATTGAAAAATTAATAAAAATTCAGGAAAAAATAGTAAAATTTGTATATGAAAAAAATGATATTTTTCCTTGGATTTTTATAAATTTGTTAAAATTATTTTAAAAATATTTTTTTTCTATACAAACTGTGCGATTCCCTTAAAAGTTGAATTTTAAAATATTAAAAAATTAAAATTCGACAAAATTTAAGGGAAAATATTTTTCTTACAAATTTTACCACCCCTATAGAAGGCGTTGAATTTTTTTTAACTTGGTGATAAAATTTGAAAAAAAAATTTGTTTTTTTGCAGAATTTCTATTATTTTTTTTATTTTTCAAAATTTAACTTCTGAGGGGTGGTACAATTTGTATAGAAAAAAAAGAATATTTTTAAACTATTTTAAAAAATTAATAAAAATTTAACTCAACGTAAGAAAAATATTATTTTCCCTCTTAGAAGTTGTTGAATTTTGGGCTTGTATAGAAAAAATATTTTACCACCCCCTTAGAAAAAATTTAATAACTTCTAAGGGGATGATAAAGTTTGTAGGAAAAAAATATTTTCGCTTGAATTTTGTCCAATTTTTATTTTTTAATATTTTAAAATTCAACTTCTAAGGGGATCGTAATTTTTTGAGCTTTGTCGAATTCTTTTAATTTTCCAAAATTCTACTAAAAAGGGGCGGTACAGTTTCTATAGGAAAAAAATAATAATTTTTCCTTAATTTTTATTATTTTTTAAATCTTTCAAAAATATTGTTTTCCTATAAAAACTGTACGACCCCCTTAGAACTGGAATTTTAAAATATTTAAAAAAATTAATAAAAATTTGACAAAATACAATTCAACATTTTTTTACTACAAATTTGACCACCACCTTAGAAGGCATTGCATTTTTTAAGGGGGTAATAAAATTTGTAGGAAATTAATTTTTAATAATTTAAATTTTGCTGCGTTTTTATTTTTTTTAATTTAAAATTCAAGTATAAAAGGGTGGTGCAGTTTGTATAGGAAAAAACGAATAAAAAAAAAAGTTCATAGAAATTCAAAGAAAAATAGTTAGAAGTTAAATTTTGAAAAATTAAAAAAATTATAAAAAAACAACAAAATTCAAGGAAAAATATTTTTTCCCGCAAATTTTGCCGCCCCTCTAGAAGTTGTTGAATTTTTTCTAAAGGGGCCTATACAAGTTTCACCACCCCCTCGGAAATTGCTGAATTTTCTAGGGAGGTGAGAGGAAAAAAATATTATTTCTTTCCTAGAAATGGATTCCCAGACTTTCGAATTCTTCGAATTATCTTAATTGAAAGCTGTTCTTTTAATTGAAGGGGCATCAGCAATCGAGTGATGGGTCTCGAGAAAAATTAAGGACATCTGGACACTTTTGAATTATTTTATTTATTTGTTTTAATTTTATAAAGCTAAACTAACAAAATAAAAGGGAAAATAAAAAAGAAAACGTAAAATAAATCAGTGAGGATCTTTAATTAAACATTTTTTTCAGGCTTGCAACTTAATACTGAAATGTAAAACATGTGATAATCCTCATACGCAACTTTCACAAGCTAAGAAAAAATATCAGGAAACTGGGGACGCAAACGCAGCCGCAGAATTACTAAATCCGCGCGAAGGGAACTCGGTCGAATCTAAACTATTACAAGGATTATCTAAATCGAACGTGAACGATTACGTTACCGCTTTAGAAAACGTAATATTAATTTTCCTATTTATTACGATAAAAAAGGGGAATAAAATGCTTCTATTTACAGATCCCACGTAATATGAGATTATTATACATTAACGCCTTCCAAGCGCTCGTTTGGAACAAGATATTATCGAGGAGAATCCAGGAGTTTGGTCTGAATCCAATCGTTGGTGATCTGGTGCTTGTAAAAGAGGAAGAAGCAGCTGTCCCAATCAGTGAAATGGAAGTAGATGAAACACGCGATTCAGACGAAGAAATAAATACAGAAGAAAACGTGGAGATCCATATAAGTAAAAAGAAAAAGGTGAAAATATTAACCGCTGAAGATTTAGACAATTATTCAATCTACGATATTGTTCTTCCGATGCCTGGATATGATATAACCTACCCGGAGAATGTAGTGAAAGATTGGTATAAAGATATGTTGGAAGAGTACGGGCTGACGTTAAAAATGCCGCAACAGAGTGTTAAGTAATGGTTTAAAATTAAAATTTAAAAATAGCATCATCGTTTAATTTAATTTTTTCATTTTTAGAGCATATTCCTTAAGCGGTACGTACAGGCATATGATCAAGCAAGTAACAAATCTTTCTTGGAAACTCATGCATTATAACGATCCGAATGACGATCTACTTCAATCTGATTTCGATGAATTTCTAAAGAGGCCTCCACCAGTCGATAAATCAGGTATCTCTTCCCGAGATTCCTTCAACAAGTTCTATATAAATTAATTAAATTTTAGATGGAAAATTTAAAGCTCTAGTAATCGACTTCTGTCTCAGTCCATCCTGTTACGCCACTATGGTAGTTAGAGAAATACTAAAGACTGACACCTCATCTAACGCGCAAACAAAACTAAACGATTACCACACTAAAAAGGAGCCCCCTAAGATAGTAGTGACGGAAACTAAGGAACAGAATTTAGAAGATGTACCAGCACACAATAGTCTCCTATCCGACTCCGCTAAATATGAAGATTTTAAAAAAGCCATTTTTGGATTTACTTCCGAAGACGACTCTCTCAAACGGAAACTGGACGAGGCGGATAACGATAGTGAGGTGCCGAAAAAGATACTGAAAGGAGACGGTGAGAAAGCGGTATGACCCGAATTGTTAATTTAATTTTTATATTTAAACAGTTGTTTTATATTGGTTTAACAATCTAATGTATTAATAGTTTAATTAAATAAACTGCCTGGCGTTGTTTAAATGTAATTTTCCAAGATTCCATGATATTAAAAAAAAAAAAATTCCTACAGATACATTAACGCCCAACCCAAACAAATTCCATTCCTAAAGGACTTAAAGGAGGAGGTACTAGATTTTCTATTTTTGTACTTTTATTTTATTTTTTGTTTATTGTTGTGTTGTAGACTGTGCGCGCACTGTGGTCAAAACCCGAAAGCCCTCATGATAGAATTTCGGGTCGTGGAAACCTTCAATATCATTTGATGTTAATGCTTTTTGGAACAATTAATGAAATGCGTTTCGGATGCTTTTTATTTTAATTTAATCCCTTTGGCATAATTAATCAAAAATGTGTTTCGACGCAAAGAGAAATCGCCCAAAAATCTAAAAAAATTTGAAAAATTAATAAAAAGTCAAAATTCAAGGAAAAATATTATTTCTTTCCTAGAAATTTATCACCCCTTAGTAGTTTAAATATTAAAAAAAATTAATAAAAATTCAAGGAAAAAATAATTGTTTCCTAAAAACTTGACCGCCCCCTTAGAAATTGAATTTTGAAAAATTAATAAAACATCAAAATTCAAGGAAAAATTATTTCCTTCCTAGAAACTTTATCACCCCTTTACTTAAATATTTAGAAAAATTAATAAAAATTCAAGGAAAAATTTGATTCCTTTGAAAAATTAATTTTCTAAAATTAAAAAAAATCAAAGGAGGAAAAATATTTCTTTCCTAGAAATTTTATCACCCCCTTAGAAGTTTAAATATTGAAAAAAATTAATAAAAATTCGAGGAAAAATAATTGTTTCCTAGAAACTTTACCGCCCCTTAGAAATTGAATTGAAAAATTTTAAAACGTCAAAATTTAAGAAAATTTCTTCCCTGGAAATTGTAAAGAAAAAAATTAAAGAAGATACTTTTCCCTGAATTTTTAAAAATTTAATTTTTAAAATTAATAAAAATTCAACAAAATGCAAATTCAAAAAATATTTTTCCCTAGAAAAGGTTGATTTTTTCCTAAGAACTTGGCCGTTTGTATAAAGAAAATTTAAATATTGAAAAAATATTTTGCCTACAAGTTAAAGAAAAATTTCAAGGGAAAAAATAATTTTTTCTAGGCAACTTGATCACCCCTTTAGAAATTGTTTCAATTTTTCTAAGGCGGTGGTAAAGTTTACAGAATAATTTTTTCCTTGAATTTTGTCGGAATTAAATTTTTGAAAAAAAAAGGGAACTTCTAAAACTTGGTACCACCCGCTTAGAAATTGAATTTTTTTTTTTTTTAAAAATTAAAAAATAATAAAAATTCAACAAAAGGCAAATTCAAGGAAAAATATTATTTTTCCTAAGGAAAAGTTTTGTAAAACAAATATTTTTGGAATATTGGAAAAGGAAAGATTCGGGGAAAAATATTATTTCTTTCTTAATTTATCACCCCTTTAAAAGTTTTATTAATTTTTTATAATTTTTCAAATTTTTTTTCCCTATATAAAGGGGTAGTTGAATTTTGAAAAATTTATATATAAATAATCAACAAAACCAAAATTATTATTAAATTATTAGAAGTTAAATTTTGCAATATTAAAAAAAAATTTGTAAAAATTCGACAAAAAATATTTTGCTTGTACAAGTTTTACCAGCCCCTTAGAGAAAAATTAACAAGCAAGAAAATGTGTAGAAAAAAAATTTTTTTGGCATTTGTCGAATTTTTATAATTTTTTTTAATGTTTCAAAATTCAATTTCTAAGGGGATGGTAAAGTTTACAGGAACAAAATATATTTCCTTGAATTTTGTCGGATTTTTATTAAACTTTTGTTTAAGTTTTCAAAATTCAACTACTAAAGGGGTGCTACAGTTCATATAGGAAAAAAAAAAATTAAAAAAAAATTAATAAAAATTCAACAAAAGGCAAATTCAAAGAAAAATATTTTTTTCCTACAAATTGTACCTACTTAGAAGTTACTTTTAAGTAAGAAGTTACTTCTAAGTAATAAGTTACTTCCCTTAGAAGCTGTTGGTTTTTTTCCAAAGGGGTCGTAAAGTTTGTATAAAGAAATATTTTTGGAATATTGAAAAAATAAAGATTCAAGGCAAAATATTATTTCTTTCTTAGAAACTTTATCGCTCCCTTTAAATTTATTTTTTCCTTGAATTTTGTTGAATTTTTATTTTTTAATTTTTCAAAATTTCAAAAAAAAATTTTTCCTATATAAACTGTACCATCCCTTTAGTAGTTGAATTTTGAATTTAAAATTCAACAAAATTCAAGGAAAAATATTTTGTTCCTGTAAACTTTTTTAAATTTGCAGGAAAAAAAAAGTTCTTCAATTTTGTCGAATTTTTATTAATATTTAAATTTTTCAAAATTTCTATAAAAACCGTACCCCACCCTCTTATACATATTTAATTTTGAAAAATTAAAAAAATTTGTACAAATACTCAACAAAACCAATATTATTACTAGTAAGTTTACTACCCCCTTTTAGAAGTTAAATTTTGCAATATTAAAAAAATTAAAATTCGACAACAAATATTTTGCATGTAGGTACAAGTTTTACCAACCCAAAAAGGTAAAAATCAACTAGAAAAAAATATTTTTTCTTGAATTTGTGTCGAATTTTTATAATTTTTTTTTTAATTTTTCAAAATTCAACTACTAAAGGGGTGGTTTATATAGAAAATAAAATATTTTTCAAATTTTGAAAAATTAAAGAAATTAATAAAAATTCGAAAAAATAAAAAATATTTTTTGCCCCTGCAAATTTTACTATCCCCTTAGAAGTTGTTAATTTTTTTTCTAAGGGGGTGGTAAAGTTTATATAAGAATAATTTTTCATTCAAACTTAACCGCCCCCTTACAAGTTGAATTTTGAAAAATTGAAAATTAAAAAATTTGGGTTTTTAATAATTTTTTCTCTAAGAGAGTGGTTTTCTAGAAAACATTTTCTATTCAAATTTTACCGCCCCTTTAAATAAAATTTAAGAGAAAAATATTTCTTTTCCCCTGTATACCTAGAAAAAATATTCTTTTGTTATACAAACCTTATCATCGCATGTTCGTTGGAATAATACGCCATTTTGACATGACAAGTGTCGCAAAAGCACAGCTAAACGTAAATGTAGTGTTTTTTGTTGTTTATTGGGTAATACTGAGTTGTTAAGAGGTAAGTTTATTTGCCGTTTTATGCTTAAATATTTTACTAGGCCTACTACAAATCATACAGTTTTACTGTATTTTTGCCAAAAATTGAATGATCACCTTAGTGCGCGGACATTGTGTAATATATAAAAAGTATGTTAATTAATTTACTGGATATTAGAGGAAATCACGCAAATAATTACTCTGAAATAATCGTTTTATTACAAAATTTTACTAACAAAACTTGTGCGGATTTGTAAAAAAAAGATATAGACTTCGTGCGAAAGCGCTGCGATTGACTATCACTTATATTGCCTCTATATAAATTCGCTATAATATTTAAATTGCAACAACTATCATCAACATATAAATTAATAAAACTACAAAACAACTAATTCAATTCACAAACTATTTAAAGATGGATAACAAATTTCTGTTGAAACGGTATCGTTAAATCTTTAAAATTCAAATAATTACTAAAGAAGTTCCTTCTCATAACCTCTCCTCCGAGATCGCGAGGATACGTTGACATTTGCGGTAACATTTCGGAATTCACCGGAAACGTCATACTAGCAAAATAGTCGCCATCTTGCTCTTTATGTACTTTTAAATGCGCTTTTAAATTGCACGACATAGCGAAGCGTTTTCCACAGAGATTGCACATGTGACGTTTGTCTCCTATAAAAGGAAATAAATAAAAGACGTTTCTTATTTTTGGTTAAAGTTATTAAATTACCCGAATGAATAACGATATGGTTGTTTAAATTCGTTTGTTTGCTGAATCCCCGTAAGCAAACGGAACATCGGTACGGCCAAGAACCATTGTGGACGTATTTGTGCGATTTGAGATCGCCAGGTGTCGGAAACGATTTCGGACATAAATCGCATTTGTGCGGTTTAACCTGAAATAATATAAAGAACAATCTAATTGTGGTTATCAAAATTTAACTTACTTTAGAATGGGTCATCTTGTGGTAATATAAATTGGAACTAGCAGTGAAACATTTACCGCACTCCGAGCAAATATGTGTTTTTAAACCGGAATGTATCCGTTTATGGGTATTCAAAGAGCTGGAGGTCGAGAAGCCTTTATTGCAGGTTTCGCAGATGTGAGGCTTTTCACCTGAATAACACAAAAATTCCAATTTGCAAATCTCAATGAATTATAATAAAAAGAAATTTGTTACCTACCTGTATGAGTCCGAATATGCCTCTTCAATAACGACGGTCTATCAAAACTTTTTCCACAATAATCGCAGAATAGAACATTCTTATTCTTCAACTTTATTAATCGTTCCGAACGCGAATTAAAACCGCTTCTTCGCACGCTCAAATCGAGAGGTTCTTCCATAAAGCTACCACCGCAGTTAACGTTCCATACGAAATTAGATTTAATTGTGTTGTGTCATCTAGGATTCGTATATCATACTAACATCGGAAAAGTTGGGAATTGTCGCTTATATATGAAAATTGAACTGTATGTAGTTTTTTTTTTCTCCTTTATTTCTAAAGAATAACCGCAATCATTCTTCAGAGGGGTTGAATAGCTATATGGGTGGTAGGGATTGAACTTGAGGTTCTTATTGGAAGGGTACATTCGAACGGTTGGAAATCGCGAAAATCACGATTGCGTACGCATCGGAATATTACCCTCTATTAGAGAGATTCCTGGTTATTATGGAGATTACATGGTTCGTTTAAAAAGTCTACCGGTAATGCGGTAATTATACTGGTCAAAAGGGTTTTTTTTTTCTTACACTCTGATACGTGTACGTTATGGACTTTTTCATTGTAAGTAATTCTGAAAATATTTTCAAAAATTGATAATGAATTAGTAAAATCATATGGCAAGATCACATTATTGGTATTCATAGAAAAAAAAGAATAATTACACATAATTTAATAAAATTTGAAAAACGTCACTCGAACTGCATGAACTTTATTAAGGTAAAGTAAAAACTTATAATAAAATTAACACGTAGTATAGAAGAAACAACACTTAGTTCTTTACAGCTGCTCCGTTATTTGCCACTACACCCTGCAACTGTTTAGGCATTGAGATGATACAAGATCGGATGTAGTCTGGCGAAAGCTCATTCCAGATTTCCTCGATTTTATCAGATAATTCTTGGACATTTGCAGGTATAAAATTGACGTCATACATTTTTTTCACAATAAAACTCCATATGTTTTCAATAGGGTTTAAGTCCGGGCTTTTAGATGACCATGGTAAACGAGTTACGTTATTTTCTTAAAACCAGTTCTGAACAGTTCTAGATCTATGAACGGGACAATTGTCATCTTGAAATATAAAGTTCTTTCAGGAAATTTCTGACGACGGCAGAAAAATATTTTCGAGAATTGCAATATAATTTGCACTAGTAAACCGACCCTCAATCATCCAGCAAATGCCCGGCCCTTGCATATTAATCCAGGCCCAAACATTGACCGAAAATCTGCCACTCTCTCGAGATTTGCTTGTATATAAGTCTCATTGTATCTTGAATTTGGCGGTCTGTACACTCGAACGCAACCATTGTACGAAGACTGGAAAACTTTCTCATCAGTAAAAATAACGGTTTCCCAGAAATTTAAATCACGCGGTAGAAATTCTAATGCAAAACCTATTCTCTGATTTTTATTATCTGCAATTAGGAAAGGTTTCTTTGCAGATACTCTATTTCTCAGCTTGGAATCCTCTCTCACTCTATTTCGGGCAGTACGGACGTGTCCAGGAAAATTCGTTGTATTAATTGCAGTCACTACCGACTCAAATGGATTATTCCTCAAAAACTGGATGAGATTTTCATCGTCTTCAGGAGTTGTTACCCTTTTCCGACCGGATCCATTTTTTCTTTGAACAACTCTTTCTTGCTGCCATTTTCTTTTCGCCCTCAGTATGGTACTTTTATTCACTTCAAATCTTTGAGCCAATGCTCTGATTGACCATCCTTCCTCTAGTAATGTAACAATTTGTGTTTTCTGAAGCAAACTCAAATTTGGCATTATTGTCTTCTACTACTTTGACAAATTATTTGCAATTAACATATTTGACGTAAGCTGTCAAATAAAGAACGGTTTAATGTGTGGCATTTTGAGTGTACGCTTTTTTTAATTCCGCCACTGTACCTATGTCAAAGGAACAAAAGAAACGTGATTGTAAGTTTTTTTTTTGTTTTTAGGCTTCGTAAATTCTGCCTCTTATAATTTCCTTCATTTTTCTAAGTTGAAGTACATGAATAACATCAGTTTCAGGCTGTTCTTCAAAATAATTGATAAGTATATTTATCTCCAGCTTCTCGATGACTTGTTCTGATTATACAACTCATTGTATTAATTCCCTCTACCTCTACTGGACTAATAAGTGATAATCAAGCACCGTGCTTTTTCATTAATAAGCGGTAATCACCTTTGTTGATTTACCATAGCAACCGGTTTTAATCGTTGATTGTTCATTGCAAATTGCTTGTCAGTTACATTTCCTACCTGTCATAATTTGATTGAAAATGTCGCCAGACAGCGAAACTATGTTAGAAAATATTGATCAGACAGTTAAAAATAATAAACCTCTTAATACAATGCAATCTGAAAACTACATTTGGTCACAATTTATGGAATGTTGTAAAGTTCGATCACATATATGTATTATTCATTCCTGTTTTTTGCTTTATTATGCATTGTTATTAGGCAGCTCAGAATGCTTGTCAGTGATGACATTTCCTATATGTATTAGTACCCGTTAGAAATTAACCTCAAAATGTCGTACCTAATAGTGAAGTTGGTTTATTCGTTGTATAATCTAAAGAATACAACTCTTGGTTTTGTGATTATCTACAATCGCCGGATTCGCACTCGATATGTTGCAAAATAATTCCGCTCGTCCTTCGGACTCGTGGAGTTAATATTTGGCAACATATCTCGTGTCAAGCCGGCGATTATCGATAATCACAAAACCACTCGTTGTATTATATATGATAATCTTCATCCATAATCTCATACCCTTTTTCTTGGTGATCACATTCTAACCATTCATTTATTTTTTCGATGTCTATTTCTTCTAAGTCTTCGATTTGTGAGGCTATAGATGCTATGTGTTCGATTGATAACTCACCTTCATTTAAACGATTATCATCTTCAGTATCTTCTTCATCTGCTGTATCTTCTAAGTCTCTTTCACTTCACTCCAAGCGCGAGCTACAGCATAAATTGCTTTCTCCCAACAATTGAAGGTCTTTCCTATAAAGCCTTTTCGTTGTTTTTATAATACCTTGGTCTATTGGCTGGGCAATAGATGTCATATTCGGAGGAAAATATGCCGCGAAGATGTTCCCATGATGTCCCAGAAAAGTTTTAACTTGTGGTATAAATTTCTCGAAAAACCACTTTTTAAAAAATCGTTCGATCCGTCCAAGCACCCTTTTGATTATAATAATCACCTGGCAGTCTTTTTACATTTTTAAAGGTCCTCGGATTTTATGATTTTCCAATGACAGCTAACCTAAGCTTATGGGTTCCTGATGCATTAGCACAGCATAGCACTGTTAAACGGTCTTTGCTTACCTTAAAACCTAATTAAAAAATCATAAAAAAAAACGATACAAAAATATGTAAAGCTAACCTGGTGCACTAGTTTCTGAGCCTGCAGCAATTGTTCTTTCCGACATTGCTTTCCAATAAAGCCCAGTTTCCATTAATTTTCAGGTGTTCGTGAAACTTTTGGGCTTGCCTAGCACACATAGATCCTGATATTGGAACTCCTTCCGATCTTTTCTGTAAGAACCATTTAGTCATAGCATCATTAACTTCTCGAAAAGTAGATCCTTTTAGAGACTTCCTCTCAGAAATAGCTTTTGCACTGTCAGCTTTAGCTACAAAGCTATGTAATTCGGTTTTCTTCTTCACAATGTCGCGAACCGTTTGTTTTCCAATGTTATATGTTTTAGCCAATGCTGCAGCGCTTTTGTTTTTTTTTTCAAATTGTTTTAAAATTTCCATTTTTTGTGCTATAGTTAAAACATTGCGTTTACGCTTTTCATTAGCACCGGTACGCTGCATTTTGTGCGTTTGTTTACGATCAACTAATGAGACGGTCGATAGATGAAAAAAAATACATACTGTGACAAAATCGGGCAATCTAATAATAATGTCAAATTTATGAGATATGTCAATTGGCTGTTGTGTCAATAAAATAACTTTTGTGTGCTCTTTCTATAACGATTTTTATTTGAATCCAAGTTACGTTACAATTGGTGTCAGAAGTGGGATAGGCGGTGTGCTCTCTCAAATACAAGATGGCCAGGAAAAGTGCTTGGCTACTTTAGTAAGACCTTGTCCAAATCAGAGCGAAATTATTGCGTTACCAGACGGGAATTATTGGCAGTAGTTAAATCCATTGAGCACTTTTACAAATATCTGTATGGACAGAAGTTTCTGATTCGCACTGATCATGCCGCCCTGAAATGGCACAAAGGACAAATAGCCAGATGGATTGAGCGGATGCAAGAATATAACTTCGAGGTTGAACACCGAGCGGGACTAAAACATCGAAATGCGGATGCTCTTTCCAGGAGATCATGTCCAGAAGTCTGTCGACACTGTAACAGAATCGAAGACAAGACAACCAACGAACGTTTCGAGAACTACTGTAGTTGATAATCAGTGGCAAACTGATAATCTACGCGCAGACCAAGAGGCAGATTCTGTTCTCGCAGTCTTACTAGATTGGAAGAAGAATGGGCGAAGACCAACCTGGCAGGAAGTTGCTTCCCATTCGCAGGAAGTAAAATCATATTGGGCACAATGGGAATCTTTGGTCGTGGAGGATAACCTGCTGAAACGTATGCTGGAGAACCAAAATGGTTCAGCGAAGAAACTGCAAACGGTGATCCCCAAGAAAAGGATATCAGAAATATTGCAAGAGCTCCACAATGGAACTTCTGGAGGGCATTTTGGTATCCATAAAACCCTGGAGAAAGTGCGGCAGAGGTTCTATTGGGTGAATTGCTCACGCGACGTGAAGGAATGGTGCAGGAAATGTGCCAACTGCGCTGGGAGTAAGGGACCCCAGAGGCGCCGACGAGCGCCCATGCGCCAATACAATGTGGGAAGCCCATTCGAGAGAATCGTCATAGATACTGCTGGCCCCTTTCCAAAAAGCAACAGCGGAAACAAATATATCATCGTAGTAATGGACTATTTCTCCAAGTGGGTCGAAGCTTTTGCCCTTCCCAATCAAGAGGCGGCGACGGTCGCAGATTTTATCGTGAAGGAGTTGGTCAGTCGTTTTGGCGTACCTTTGGAGCTCCATTCTGATCAAGGACGGAACTTCGAATCCAACCTTTTCGAGAGAATGTGCGAACTACTGGGCATGCGAACCATGATCAAGTACTTGTCCAAGGTAGTCTCCGAACATCAAAGGGATTGGGACGAATACCTACCATTATTTCTGATGGCGTACCGAGGATCGATTCAAGAGACAACTGGGCAATCACCAGTAAACGTGCTGTTCGGCAGGGAATTGAGGCTGCCATGTGATTCGAAGTTCGGCGGTAGGCCTGGAGAAGATCTCGCAGGGGAGGATTATGTTACCACCCTTCGTCGAAGGCTTGACGATATTCACGAGCAAGTACGACATAACATTCAAGATGCCAGCGATCGCATGAAAGACAACTACGACGTTACGCTGAAAATGGTGGTTACCGAGCAGAAGACATAGTTTGGCTTTATAATCCGCAGCGTCGACGAGGCTTGTCCCCGAAACTCCAGAAACATTGGGAAGGAGCATACGAGATACTGAAGCGTATCAACGATGTGATCTATCGTATAAGACGAACATCCCCTAGTAAACCAAAGGTTGTTCACTTCAACCGATTGGCTCCCTATTCTGGAGATAACGAAGAAAATGCTGACATACGCATGATGGATGCCCTGTACATGGACCCCAGTTTTGAAGATTTCATGGAGGAATATTCCGAGTCCCGAGAGGCCAGATTTGGGGTAATCACCGAGAAGCGTTAAGACTTATTCACCGTTCCCTCGGAATATGCATTGGCCCATTGCGTCGCCCAAGATCTACGAATGTCGAAAGGAATTGCCAAAGAGTTTAAGGAAAGATTTGGCAAGCGAAACGAATTATTGCGACAGAGGCCGGAAGTGGGCAGAACATTGCGAATCAAGAGCCATGGTCAATCGATGTATTATTTGGTAACAAAAGAACATTCCTACCAAAAAAACGATTTATCAGACCCTATGGGAAGCTCTGGTCCATCTACGCAAGCAGGCGCTAGAAGATGACATCGTGAAAATAGCGATGCCACGATTGGGTTGTGGATTAGATCGTCTAAATTGGAGAATCGTGAGGAACATGTTAGAGATATTGTTCCGGTATACTGGTATTGAGATTCTGGTCTGTACCCATCAACCTGGATGTTCGCATCCTGTCCAACAACTGGAAACCGTAGACTGTTACTTCTATATGACGTCGCAATGCAACAGGGGAGCCGCCTGCAAGTTCCGACATCGTCCGACCGAGAACAACTTGTTTCGGGACGAAACTATCTCTGAAGGAGAGGGCAGTGTGACAAAATCGGGCAACCCAATAATAATGTCAAATTTATGAGATATGTCAATTGGCTGTTGTGTCAATAAAATAACTTTTGTGTGCTCTTTCTATAACGATTTTTATTTTAATCCAAGTTACGTTACAATACATAATAAACACATAAATTGGGGATTCGCCGAGACGAACGTCTGCACGGGTTCACGCGCCAGCCTCTGGCCGACAGCCACGGATAAAGCGCGCACGGATAATCGAGGTTCTACTGTATATATAAGACCCTACACTTGAAGCAGATTTGCACATTCAATTATCAATCAGAAGCAACGAAGAAGCTAACCGCCACAATTTTGTTTGAGTGACCGGAACCGTTTTTTGCTATATAGTGATGAACACCTACAAAAAAGACCAATTTAGGGAGGAGAGGTTCAGAATATTCCTCTGGGAGAACTTCCTTGGTTTGGAACACGCCAAGATATTCCTTGAAAACTACAACAAGGATATAGAGCAAAAAACCTTACCACCAGTGGGGACCTTGGGCATGGTCTAAACGCTAAAAAGGCCGGATAATCAGAGGAGAATGAAAAACGCCATTTACAGAGGTCAAATGAATGGTTTAGACATTAAAAAATAACTTGAAAAATTCTAAAATGTTTTGTTTTTTTAACTTTTTAAATCTAGACATAGCTGCTGCATGACGCCACTTCTTTGCCCATAAAATGTCCATAGATGTAGCGGTTGATTGTTGTTCTAAATATTTGAGGGCAGTCTCTTTGCTGCTTCATCTTCTTCATTGCCAGCCTGTTACAAAACGAGGTCGATAATCTAGTCATCTCCCATTTCTTCTACGGAAACAGCAGCAACGTTACTTTCTGTTAGCCATTCTTCAACATCAGCAGGCTGAATATCTCGTTGACGAAGAGATTGCAGATCAGTTACTAAATCTCCTGTGTCTGATTCGTCAGCTTCTGGAATGTCTTGGCCTTGGTTGAAGTTAGGACAAATCTTTCTCCAGGATTTTTTAAGAGTGGTGTCTTTTAGTTCGTCCCAAGCTTGAGCGCAAGTGTGAATAATAATAAAAATAAGGAGTAATCCAGACATGGTCTCATCTTCCACATAGCACGAAAGTGTTTCTTACGAACATAACTTTCTTTTTGCATGTTTGTAGCAAATTTGCCAGACATTTTTTTAAAGTTTGCCAAGAGACAACTTCAATATTTTCACCACAAATTTTATGTTTACGAAGACAACATTTCTGCAAGTAATATTTTGGCTGTATTATCCATATTTACGGAAGCAATATCAATGTCAAAATTAATACAACGATAAAGCTTTTTCCAATCTTTTAGAGACAAAAATATTCTTTAATCTCGTAATTCTCGTAAGACAAATGCATTTTTTACCATATCATTCACCATATGTTGATTTTGTTTAGTGGTTTTCTACGTCACGCGGAGTTCAACCAATCAGCTTGCGTTTGGGTCACGTGACTTCCTCCGGCATCTTTCAACTCAAAAAATCTCGAACACCACAAGTCTTTGAAAAAAATTCTGTTTCATTTACCGGCGATCTCAATCCTTTATAAAATCTTTAATTCGTGTTAACTTTTGAAAAATCTAGGTTATCTATTGTCAAAATGTGTTGACAATTAAATAATTTGACATGATTTTTGAACACATCCTCGTATACAACACACATTAGTATTATTACACGATAAGATCAAAATACCCCCGTTTCTTCGCATTCACGTAATGGTGTGTGTCAATACGACACCTTGTGTATTATTGTACGTCGTGCGGCGGTTGAAAAGATCGGAAGTATTTACCTTTCCGGAAATAAGACATTAATCACCGCAACCGCGCAGCGGTCGCGTCGACACGTTCGGCCGAAGAAACCGGGATCCTCCACCTATGGATGGACGGGGTGCCGCGTGCATTGCGGCGACGAAGGTGACGCCAACTAGGACGGACGCCACCACGCGTGCTATTGTGATCGGTTTTTGATAAATGAACCGAGAGATCTATCGTGCCGCGCTTTATTCGACATGATTCGACGGCAAAACACCGTTGGATATCGTCACCGCTTTTCCATTATTAAACGAGACATAATACATATCGGTGGAAAATTATATCCATGCCGTTTATTTACTTATAATACACGCACACCAATTTCATCGTCGACTCGAAAGTCCCAATCTATACTAGAATAATATTAACGTTTACTATTATGCCGTTTCACGCCAATTTGGTAAATTAGCGCGAGTTCCGTAAAATTGGAGATTGGTGTTTGTGCGCGTTATTGTCGATGAAAGAAAGGTCGTTACAATCCGGTAGATGAGGAACCGTATACATTTATAAAATTGTCTTGTAGTATATTCTGTTACTAAGACCTGCTGAGTAAACTTAATATACTGGATTTTTTGTCCTAAATATTATCTGCATGTTTAACAAATTTATGAAAGCCTTCTCTCGAATTTATCCAAGACTGCGGAGTCACAATTTCAAACGGAAAAATAATCGCGCCCTTTTACGTCACTAATCTAAAATCATGGGAATATTTTATCATTTACAGTTAGGAAGAGTGTGGTAGGTTAGCTATACTGCTAGTTGCCGAGTGGCTATTAAATGTTTGAAGTAAATATTTAGGCTGTGTTCGAATTCGTATTTTTATTGTATCTAGTATATACAGGGTGAACAAAGTCAAGTGAAGGGTGAATCATCTAAAAATTTCAGTTGGGAACGCTGAGTAATTGGCAACAATCATAGCTCAAACTAATTGGAGATTTGCATTTAAGGGATCAGATTTCAATCATAGCTCAAACTAACTTCCATATAAATTATTTTGATGGATTCTATAAAGGTTATACTACGTCAGTAATCCACAAATATGCCGGAAACCCGATGAAAACCGCAGGTAAATAGCAGAATATATAGATGGTAATAAATGCAATAGAGAAATAACAACAAAATGACAGCAAACGAAAACAACCAAATGACAGAAAGCACATATTTGTTCAGTGCTGCTAACTGTAGAATGTAAAAATCAATCGAACTAGGGATTTTTATGCTACCACCACACTTCACTTGAGAATGTTCGCATTGAATATACTGCAACCTAGTCAACAAGCCCCACCACTAGTAAGCCACGCCATTCTGAACGCATATGAACTTAGACGACGACGACGACGAAGGTCTTCCATATCATTGCTAGAGTTGGACGTTGGCTACTTAGTACGGGACCATCCTCCGTTGATTTTAACAAATTATGCTGAAATGTCATCAGTAGAGGCAAAAAATTAACTAAATTTGGGGCTAACAAGAGATCCAGGAAGGCAAAGCCGATCAGACAAAACAAAACAATCAGTGTAGAAATAAAACGAGTTTAAAAATGTAAAGATAAAAACAAGCATGGCAAAAATGTAAATCGAACCTCACACAGACAAGACAAAATGCCAAGACAGCAGATTTAGCCGAAATAGCATGAAAAAGCAGATCTGGCTAAGCCTCGGTGGTGGTAGATATCCGGGACACCCTCACCCGAGGAGGACTGTCGGGATCGAAGTGAGCCAATTCCCTAACCAGGGGTTGTCGGATCGAGATACCCTTGTAAAGGTTTTCTCGGCCATTAGAGCAGCGTGTTGGAGAAGAGTTGACATCTTTAAGTCCTGGTGGATTTGTACATTTCTGACATACCAAGGCGCGTCAATGTTGTATCTAAGGATCTTGTTTTGTAAGACATTGAATCTCTTACGATGAGTAATTGCAGCACTGGACCAAACTAAGGAGCCGTAAGTTAGAATTGGCCTCAAAAAAGTTGTGTAAACTAAAAGTTTTACTTTTATACTAAGTTGGCTTTTGCTGCACAGAAACTGAGACAGAGCGGACCTCGCTGCTATAAATTAACCACGGTATTTGCAAAATGGTGCGTTAGGGTAAGCTTGGAGTCCAGCGTCATACCAAGGTATTTAACGGTGGAGCTCCATGGTAGGCGGACATCCTCGATAAAGATATTTTCTCGAGGGGCAGTTCTTTTCCTCGAGAATCGAATGGCTACGCATTTTTCATGGTTTATGGCTAATCGCCATTTCGTAGACCAGGAAAGAAGGTCGTCGATAACACCCTGCAACCTAGTGCAGATCAGGGCATCCGATCTCGACGACGTATAAATCGTCAACTCGGTACCCGCCGCCTTTGGTATGTCAGACATAAAAACCAGGAACAACTCCGGGCCGAGAAGAGACCCCTGTGGGACCCCAGCTAGGATGGGCCTGTTGGAGGAGACAGAAGAGTCAACTGCCACATCAAACGATCGTCCCGTGAGGTAGGGCTTTATAAGGGCTATAATATTTGGATTGATCCCGGCCGAATGCATTTTAGAGAGAATAAGCCCAGCGTGCCAAACAGAGTCGAAGGCACTCCTGACGTCCATAAAAACTGCGCCGGTAGACTCGCGTCTTTCAAGGGCGTTTCTAATTTCCTCGGTAACTCTGAGGAGTTGGAATTCTGTTAACAGTCCTTCCCTAAAACCAAACTGCTCATCCTGCAAGATGTTGGTTTCGATTATTTCGGCTCTAAGGCGATTCAGAAGGATAGCCTCCGTGATTTTTGAGACATTGGAGAGCAAACTTATTAGTCTATAGTTGTGAGGGAAGAGACTGTCCTTGCCCTTCTTTTGTATTACCCGGACGCGGGCATGTTTCCAGATGGACGGGAAATATCTTAAACGTATCATGGCGTTGATAATATTCAAGAGGACCAGAACGACCCTATCCGGCAACTTTTTCAACGCGGTGTTCGAAATTGCATCGTAACCAGGGGCTTTACCACTTTTGCGACTTTTTATGTGGAATTTTATCTCGTCAACAGTGGCTGGCGGAATGGGATCACCAGTAGCAAAACACAAAGACTGAATAAAACGTTCGACCTCCTCATCAAAGACCTCAAACTCATTGTCACCCTCGACACCCGCAAATACGGTTTCTAAGTGCTCGGAAAAAAATTTCAGCTTTACCCTTGCTGTCATACACCACCCCATCCGGCCCATAAATAGGTCCGTAAGTGGAAGGAGTTTTGCTTCTCTTAAGGGATCTCGCCAGTTTCCAAATGGAGCCGTCGGAGACAGATGAAACCTTGGCTCACCACCTCTCACTATGAAAGTCTCGAGGGTCTCGCAGATAGATAGCAAGTTGGCTCGGGCGATATCTAAGGGGCAGCGAGTGCGTTGCGCCCTTTTACGAGCCTTGCGCTTCTCCCTCAGCACATCAACAAGATCCGAGGGAATCCACCCATCAGAGATCGGGACAGAAGTTGTTGTTGCTCTCGACATTGCCTCAGTAATGCTATGAGAAAACCCAGAGGCCAAACCCTCCGGCTCTTTACGTGACGTCAGAAATATACTTCGCATACATACTAGGCAATTCGGAGACAGCCTTAGTTTGACAACCCTGAAACATTTTTAGGTTAGAATTATTTAAGTTAATCCATATTAATGGGGAGTTTTAGCAAAATTACGTTAAAAGGTACGGTAAGCGATAAAGTCACGTGACTATACGGTATATGCAATAGCGAGAACAAACATAGGTATTATACCTTATTTCAAAAAGGGAGAGACAAAATTCTGAACAGACCCCCAGACCAAATTACAATATATGATTTGCAAAATAAATTTTATGTCACATTCCCTGATAAATAAGGTAAAAGAGAACTAATCTACACCGAAAACCAAACAAACTAACGTAATAATTATAGTAAAACTTCTGGAGTGCGTTCGAAATGTTATACATCAAGGTAACTCATCACATGACCAGTGTAATATCACGTGGTTTTACTCTCCATCAGTTTTCGAACGCCTTGTGTAGAATATCGTTGCCATGGTTACCAGCTGTTGTAGGAAGGATAAGAAATAGGGATTGTAGGTTATGTTGCTTGGACTGTGCTTGTCACTTTGTACAATAAAAGAAAAAAATATGTGATTATGGCAATTCAGTTGACACAAAAATTATATCAAGATTGCGAAATATTTTAGAAGTAATTGCTTGCACTTCCATTTTGGTTAATTGTATTTGATAAGTAACAAATTGCATAAAATTTGCAGTACCTAACCATAGAATATTATAATGTGTGATGGTGATGTGATACGTTTCAAAGAGAACAATGCGCATGCTCGAGTAATTTTTACCCTGCTTTTTATCTGGGTAACTAAGAGTGCACACAGAGTTTTATCTCAGTGTTTTCGGACACCGGCAAATTATATACGAGAAAAATTTACACTACCTTTTCGAACGGATTTTGATACACACGGCGTAATTTTTACCCTAAAGTATAACATTTCGAACGCAGCCTTGTGGTATAAGCAATATGTCAGAATGTTTGACAATGAACAGAAATAACAGAAGTTGCATAATGTGATTTTGTCCTGCTTTCAGCCAATAAGAAACAACTGTCATTTGGGTCTGTTCAGAATTTTGTCTCTCTTTTTTGAAATAAGGTATAGACGTTTAACAGTAGCAGTCTAGCAAAATTGACGTTATCCAAATAGTTAATAGTAGCTTCTTTAACCTTGTATGCTTTTCATTGTGATACATTTTCTCAAATTCGCCATGGCCGATAATTTAATTCGAGAGAGAAGCTTGGGTTATTTATTCAACATGTGGAAGTTACAACGCAAAAAGTTTGTAATCGATAGTCACAATTGTCATCATAGGTTGTCACGTCAGATATATTTTCATGGTTGCCAATAGCTGAGAAAGAAATGTACACTGAAATTGCAATCAAACCAACACAAAAAAATTCCCTATTGTACTACTGACGTCAGTAGTCTTTGTACTTGAATAGTTGGCCGTATATCAATTAAATAATAAAGATATAAGCAAAACAAAAAAAATAAGCAAAATAAATAATTTGAAAAATGTTCCTAAAGTAAACTACTTTACCGACACATATAAATCGGAGACGAAATAAAAATAGTTTTAAACGTATAAATGCTTTATTAAATTTCTTTCTATTATAATATACATATATGACGAATAAATTAAATTTACATAGGTGCATAAATCTTTAATTTGAAACTGTAAAATTTGATATTGCGTTTCGCTCGTAGAGCGTAGGTGTTATGATGCAGCTTCTTCTTACGTTACTTTGAGATATGCGCAAAAGCAATCGATAATGTTTGACACATTTGACAGCTGTTTCATCCCCATCCAACAAGGACGGCCATCTATGTTTATTGTTGTATGCATTCTGTAAACATTCACAATTGCAAGTCGTAATCGGTTGCAATGGAAAATTATCCCAATAGAACTGATACTGGTAAGTTATGTTTTGATTAATTCGTCTCTTTTATAATCTTAAATAAAACTATTAATTTAAAACAAAGCACTATCTACCTTCTCAAACAAAAATTTCTTTTGTTTCAGATATTTATATAAATTGTGCGTGCGTGGAAAATATTCCACAAGCTACACAATGTTTCTTCAGAACGTGTGCACATCCCTGTTATATACAAGAAGTGATACCCGCCAAGTCTTTGTGCTTTCCCCACTGCAGATGGATCGTACATTATAGACTTCTAAACGATCAAGAAATACCACCTCCAGGGTTACATTTAAAAAAACTATTCAGATTGATAAAAGGATCTAAACCCCTCAACGTAGACACCATACGTTCACACGTCACCCCTGGATCACCACCGACGGTTACGTTCGAGTACGCTGTTACTACCTGCTCATGTCCGAGGCCACATTTCGAGGGACCCGTTCAATCATCTCCGCAATGGATTCAATACCAGCACGTAGAATTAGAGTTTGAAAATTTAAATATATGATGGGTGTTTACGATGTAAAAATTTTATTCTTAATTAAATGTATCTGTATTAATACTTACGGTTTTTTAGAGATTTAATTTAATATGTGTATTAAAATTAGAAGTACGGGTATTTTGTGGTTTATTTCTATTGCTGATTAGTGTTTTTCCACCTTTCAAAAATTTGACAGATAGGAAATTTGGTTATGTGTAATTGTAATTAAACGAATGACCACGTGCGAGCAGTGTTGCCAATCTGAAAATAAATTGTGTTTGTTCATAGACGTCAATAATTTTTGCTCAACAGGAAAATTGTAGCAACTTTTATTTCCTATATATTGTTTAGTTTATAACAATCCTATTATTGATTCCGCGTTTAATTTGTTCCGTTGCTTTGTTTTCATTAAATTTATGGGGGAGATTCTTTCTACATTAGCCGTGCGTAGAGTGTGGAAAAGTTAGTATATTGAATATTATGATAATTGTTTTTAACGCTCTATTTTACCGTAACATAAAGTGAATTGACTAATTCGCCATTTCTCAAAAACACTATGCTAATTTTTTGCGTTGTAATTGAGTATCATCTCTTATTCAATCGGATACGTTTATAAAGAAATGATGCTGATTCAATCGTACCTCTGTCAAATCGGAAATATTGGTAGATTGCCTTCGTTAAACGTCAGGGTTGGAACATTTTCTAACTATGTTAATTATCGAAAATTTTATTCATTCATTAGCCAATTTTGCGTCAAAACGTTTTACTATAATATTATGATAATTTTTTTAACGCAAATTGTACGCATAAAGATCCAATTCCTACGAATACGTTCGCTCGCTTACGTTCAATCTCCAAAACAAAGACTTTAAATTATATATTCGTTAAACGTCAAAAGTGAACCTAACTGGATTTTATTAATAAGAATATTGGCGCTGGCCAATTTTGGAACTCTTCAGAGGGCAATTTGAATGCAAATTGTCGGACAATCCGCTGATCCGGCACTTGGGGGAGTTAGATCCCGACAGGCCGCCACATCGTGTCCTGACGCGCAGGATCCTGGAGATGAGGAATTGATGTCCGGCCGCGACTTGACTGACTAAAGGACAATATGTCCAGCCTTGGAGCAAACAGAAGCCCTTAGAGTGAACCAATAAAATATCATTTAAAAATTTTGACTAATATAATAGATTATGTAAGAGTATTGCAAAAATGATTAAATTTATAAATAAAGTTAAATACATATTGTATTGTACCGTATTGTTTAAACAATTCGCAAGAATTTGCTAGAAAATATTTTGAAATTGAACTTGACATTTGATTGAAATTGACTTGTTACTATGGTTACCGTTGATTTTAGCCGATTTCGACTATGTACAGGTGCGCCACTAAGAGAGATAAGCGGTTGTGACATTATAATACTGTCATTGGAGTTGTGCAATGTTTTCCAAAGCCAACTTAGTTTTTAAGTTATTATTGCCTGACTCGTTTGTGTTTTTACACTTGGTAGTCTTTTTTGCGATAACTTGGGAACAAATAGAGATATCGAGATGCGGTTTTCAGTAAAATATGTGTAATTTAAATCCACTTACGAAACTATTAACGCAATAGTATCGTTGCATTTATTTTTTTAAGAAAATCGTAAAAATATGATACCGCTGCAGAAAGCGACCTCTAGTTTATCAGTTTGAAACTAATGAATATAGCATATAAACCCTGTTTAAAGTCCACACAATTCCCTTTCAAACGAGTCCAAGATTGTTCGGATAGGTTGAATAGTAACGGAAACATTAAACTTTAAACATTGACGAATAGACGGTCTTTCCCCTCCCTTATTATGACAAATACGAAAAAATGTTACTGAAGAAAATTGTATGGTATTGAATGGGTTTTCCATTGATGATATCAAAGTTATAGCTTATTCTGCGATTTTCTGAGATAATAGGAATTTTAGATTTGAACATAGCAGTTACGCCATCTAGCGGTAAAATCTGGAATTTGAAAATAATTTCCAGAAATTTCTCTTGGCTACTTTAACAATCTAAATTTTTTCCCGCAGAACCTAGAACAAATACTTTTCGAGATACAGCCGTTTACCTCTATTAGTGGCGCAGCCTGTACATGTACTGCTATGTACTTGATATCACAAATCACACAAAATTTCGTTTCGAACGTTTACGTTCACGTCTTTTTTAAGATTACCAACGTTTGATCAACGTTAAACGTTGTCGTATACGTTGGTCCTGTGTACCTAATATTTTTTGATAATTAATGACAAATAGAGCGCGTTTACGTTACGTTAAAATTTTAATAGTGATCTCTAAATGAAAATCCATTCTGGAGTGTTGAAATATTTCAGTAGCCTTTGAATAGTTAAGGCAATAAAAGGTATACCTTTTTTTATGTGCGTATAATAGCTGAATATGCAGAATTTATTTGATAATCATTTTCCACGCTTTTGGTATGCACCAGTTGGCTTGATCCAGAAATGAAAAGCTATTTTTGGGGTGTTTAAAAACAAGGGACGGCTTTTTCGCATGGTCTACAGATATTTGGGTATTTTTGGGCGAATAAAAATTCGTGATTTTTTGAAGGATTTTTGATCTTCTTTAGTCATTTGTATTTGGTTCTTTCACTGTTTTATGGATATTTTCCTTGCTAAAATTGATAATGATCCAGAAGTAACATTTTATACTCTAGTGACCGAGTTTCTCGATTATTTGTGTATATTAATTGATCGATTTAAACCTTGACTTATGGCAAAGATATTAAAATTCAAAAGAGCGAGGAGACTTCTTATGTTTTGTGGTGTGCGAATATGCAACCACCTATTTTAGTATTTAAAATGTCGGTCAAGACTTTTTTTTCTTAAATTGGTGAAACCATCGATGCAATTTTGGCATAAATAATGATTTCCTAACAATTGGCTAACAAATTATACTAAAAAAAATATTAGCTAAACAGTAACACTCTCAACATTTGACCACCCCCCTCAAGGTTTATGAGAAGGGTGATGCACTTCGGAAGCTTTATCATAAGTAGTTCAAGGTCAATTAACAATTAACCAGTGGGCGGTTAAATCATGATTTTTTATGGTCTAAATACACGAAACAACAAGTTGTGCCATTTCTGGCGTTTGACTGCCCTTTGAAGTTTATAAAAATCGTGACGAGCTTTGGAGACTGATATAAATAACTCCAAGGTTGAATAAAAATTAACCAGTGGATGGTCAAATGATGATTTACAAGTTTTTATGGTCTAGATGCCTCAAATCAAGTTTATCGTCATTTTCAGTCTTTGACCATCTCTCAAAGTTTATCAAACGTGCGTTCAACTTTGGAAAGTGTTACAGGTAACATCAATGACGGATAAAAATTAACCAGTCGATGGTTAAATGATGATTTTCAAATTTTTATGGTCTAGAGGCCTGAAATAATGAGTTTTACTATTTTCAGGCTTTGACAACCTCGCAAAGCTTGTCAAATATGTGATAAATTTTGGAAACTGTTACAAATAACTTCAAGAACGGATAAAAATTAACCGCAGTCGATGGTTAAATGACGATTTTCAAGTTTTTATGGTCGAGAGGCCTGAAATAATAAATTGTACTATTTTCAGGCTTTGACGACCTCTCAAAGTTTGTCAAATGCTTGATAAACTTTGGAAACTGTTACAAAAAACTTCAAGAATGGATAAAAATTAACCAGTCGATGGTTAAATGACGATTTTCAAGTTTGTATGGTCGAAAGGCCTGAAATAAAAAGTTTCCACTTTTAGGTTTGACCACCTCTCAAAGTTTGTCAAATGCGCGATAAAATTTGGAAACTGACCAAAAACTTCAAGAATGGATAAAAATTAACCAGTCGATGGTTAAATGACGATTTTCAAGTTTTCATGGTCGAAAGGCCTGAAATAATAAATTGTACTATTATCAGGCTTTGACGACCTTACTCAAAAAGTTTGTTAAATGAGTGATAAACGCTGGAAATTGTTGGCAGAGACCAACCAGGTAGTCAATAATGATCAACTTTCTAACTTGTACGATTTTTTACCAAGTTTTTGTGGTCAAGAGGCACTGAAATAATAAATTTTATATTTTCGGGCTTTACGACCTTTCAAAGTTTGTTAAATGAGTGATAAAGTTAAAATTGTTACGGAAATAATTTCAAGAACGGATAAAAAATTAACAATTCGATGGTTGAATTCAGTTGTCAAACTTTTTGACAGATGGTATTAGCCCTGAAATAATAAAATTTAATATTTTCAGGCTTTGACGACCTCATCAAAGTTTGTTAAATGAGTAAATTTAAAGTTAATCGGAAATTGTTACAAATAACTTCAAGAACGGAAGAAAAATTGACAGTCGATGGTTAAATGACGATTTTCAAGTTTTTATGGTTAGAGGCTGAATACAAGTTTGACATATTTTCATCTTTGTTACCATGGTTAAGTTTGTCAAATGCGAAAATAAACTTTGGAAATTTACAAAAAACTTCAAGAATGGATAAAAATTATTTATGGTTAAAAGACGATTTACAAGTTATGATTACAGTGAATCAATTATCCAATCATTTTGTTTGTTCCCAGACAAACTTTATCAAACGTATCATAACAATATTTATTTATAATTATATACAGAAAAATAAAAATCAACCAATCAGATGGTTAAATGATGATTTTCAAATTTTTATGGTTTAAGGCAAATAAAGAAAAACTATTATAGGCTTTGTCCCCTTGCAAAGTTTGTCAAATGTGATAATAAACATTGGAAACCTAAAACAAATAGTGCAAGAACGGTTGTAATTAATCAATTAATTAATTAATAATAAACGATTGTAAATGTATTTATGGTCCCTAATAAAAATAAATTTTACTACTTATATATTAATAAATTTAAAGTTTCGCTAATGTAAATAAACAAAGAACAAATAACTATACAAGAAACGTCGACTCAAATCTAATTCAGATAAAAGTTTAATTGTCTACTATGAGAGTAATGAACATAATGATTTATAAAACTATCATCATTGAGATAGAGAAAAGGAAGATACAAATGCAGATCAGGAAAAAATGACTGAAACTTCATAATTCTATTTCGATATTTTTGTCACTGGTTCAATGAGCGATTTTAAAGAAATTTCTCAGTCTGATCGCAACAAATAATTAGTTTTGTATATTAGGCTTTGAAACAAATTAAATAACATACAAAATATTTTTATTCAATTTCTATAAACTGTCAAAATGGGGGGATAAAAAATTAACCAGTCATTTTCTATGACCTGCACATGTAAATACAAAAACAAAAAATAAGCATCAATCGCACTAACTATAATAATTTCTATAAATTCGTTTACGAAAATCAATAATAGAACAAAAGAATTAATAACATCTTTAAGTAGAATTGCATTCCCTAAATCACAAAAAAAATACGTTCAAGTTTTTTATATAAAAATGAAAACTAGGATGAAATTGTGCCTTTTTTTAATATTTCAATTTTTTTTTTAATTCATTTCATTTGTTTTGCCCGTATTCAAATGGCCACTATAACAAGCTGAATGTAGTAACTAAATAAATTTTCAATACGCACATCGAATCGTTATAAAATTGTATGTACAGTATGTCCAAGGTAACCAGATTCAATAGTAAATCTAGCTTTCGCTGAATGTTTTTATAAATCCAATTTTTATTGAGGGATCAAAAAAAACGGAAGAATTAAAAGAATTCAGGATGTAACGAATTAGTCTATTTTAACTAGATTTTCAGGATGAACTTGTTCTTGACAATGGAAAAAGCCCAAATCCGAAGAAATTTAATGAATTCTGAATAAAGAATTCATCAATTACAGTAGATTTCGAGTAAATTCAAAAATGGACAAATCAAATCGATTAGATTGGCAAGTAAGATATTTTCTCTAAGGGGGGATCACATTTTTAAGTCAATTTCTTTTTCATAAATCTGAACAATATTTATAATATTCGGATGTAACCAGTTACGTTTTTACAGGAAGAAAAATCCTATAAAAAATTCGATATAACGAATTCGTTGATTTTAGTCGATTCCGAAAGACTGTTCTTAATAAATTTCGTCCATTACAACTGAAATTATACGAATTCGATATTGTTTGAGAAATTCCCAGATATAACTAATTCGTTTTTCATAACAATATTTATTTATAATTATTTTTACAAGAAGGAGAACTTAAAAATCACGACCTAATCAGAAAAATTCCAATAACGAATTCATCGATTTTAACCTAATTAGACAAATTTTTTAAATAAATTTTATATATACAATCAAATATTCGAAATTAACTAAATTTGAAAATTCAAATATAACGAAGTTGTTTATTAATCAATTAATTAATTAATAATAAACGATTTTTACATGTATATATAGTCCCTAATACAAAGTAGATTTCAAATATTTATATATTAATAAATTTACTTTCGCTAATTTAAATAGCAAAGAACAAATATGTATACGAGAAACGTCGAACAGTCTAATTTGATAAAAGGAATTTCGATTGATTTTGAACACAAATTTATAAAACTATCATTTGAGATAGAGAAAAGAGAACTTAAAAATGACAGATTAAGAAAAAATATGACGAATTCGTTGATTATTTCTATTTCGAGTATTTTTGTCACTGTTTCATCAGCGGTACTGAAGAAATTTCTCAAAACTGATCGCAACTAAGTTAGTTTTGAAAAATTAAATATAACAAATTAAATAACATTTTAAAATATTTTTATTCAATTTCTATATTTGTCAAAATTTGGGATAAAAAAAATTGAAATATTTTCTATGACCTGAACTAAATTTGATAAATTCCGGATATAACGAATCGCACTATTATAACGTTTCTATAAATTTTTACGAGAAATTCTAATTTTTACAACAAAAGAATTAAAAACGAATTAAAAAAAAAAAGATATAACAATTCCTAAATCATTTTAGGTCGATTCTTTATATAAAAATTAAAACTAGGATGAAATTCGTAATAAATTTTTACATATTTCAATTTTTTTTTTCCGAATATTTCATTTGTTTTGCCCGTATTCAAATCGGATATAACAATTCGTTGATGGTAGTAATTAAATAAATTTTCAATACGCACATCGAATCGTTATGAAATATTGAATACGAACAAATTTCCAAGAAATTCCATAAACGAATTCGTTCTTATCTACGATTTCGCTGCATAATTTTTATAAATTCCATTTTTAGGAAGGAGAAAAAAAACGGACGAATTAAGAAAATTTCGAATATAACGAATTAGTCGATTTTAACCAATTTAGACAAGATTTTTTAAATAAATTTGGTCTATGTCTATACAATTGAAATATTCGAAACCGAACTAAATTTGATAAATTCCGGATATAACGAATTCGTTTATTATGGACGATTTCGGGTTAATTTCTTAAATCATTTTTACAGGAAGAAATCAAATCGGATTAATTGGCAAAATATTTTCTATAACGAATTCACATTTTAAGTCAATTTCTTTTTCATAAATCTTTCAATAATAAATTTCGGATGTAACGATTCGTTTTTTGACATATTCGAAATTCGAAAATGGAAATTTGATAAATTCCGGATATAACGAATTCGTTCGTTGATTTTAGTCGATTCCGACAAGACTTTCTTAATAAATTTCGTCTATACAACTGAAATGTTCGAATTCGAACAAAATTCGAGAAATTCCGGATATAACGAATTCGTTTTTTATAAACGATTTCAGTTAATTTTTCGATAATTTCCATTTTTACAGGAAGGAGAACTTAAAAATGGACTAAATCGAAAGATAACAAATTCATCGATTTAAATATTCGAATCCGAACTAAATTTGATAAATTCCGGATATAACGAACTCGTTTATTATGGACGATTTCGATTAATTTTTCGATAATTTCCATTTTTACAGGAAAGAGAACTTAAAAACGGACGAATTAAGAAAATTTCGAATATAACGAATTCGTCGATTTTAACCAATTTAGACAAGATTTTTTAAATAAATTTGGTTTATACTATTGAAATATTCGAAACCGAACTAAATTTGATAAATTCCGGATATAACGAACTCGTTTATTATGGACGATTTGGGTTAATTTTTAAATAAATCCCATTTTTACAACTTAGAATGTTTGGATTCGGAACGAATTAAGAAAATTTAGGATATAACGAATTCATCGATTTTACGGACAACTTAGGTTAGATTTTTTGAATAAATTTGGTCTATGTTTATACTAAGGAAATATTCGAAACCGAACTAAATTTGATAAATTTCCGGATATAACGAACTCGTTTATTATGGACGATTTAGACGTTAATTTTTCGATAAATTTGGTTTTTACAGGAAGAAATATTCGAAAACGGAACGAATTTGAAAAAAATTTCGGATATAACGAATTTATCGATTTTAACCAATTTAGACAAGATTTTTTAAAAAATTCTATGTCTATACTATTGAAATATTCGAAACCGAACTAAATTTGATAAATTCGGATATAACGAACTCGTTTATTATGGACGATTTGGACTAGAATTAATTTCGTCGATAAATTCCATTTTTACAGAAGAAGAACTCAAAAACGGAAGAATTAAGAAATTTCGGATATAACGAATTCGTCGATTTTAACCAATTTAGACAAGATTTTTTTAAATAAATTTCGTCTATGTCTACATTGAAATATTCGAATACGAACAAATTTGATAAATTCCGGATATAACGAATTCGTTTATTATGGACGATTTCGGTTAATTTTTCGATAAATTCCATTTTTACAGGAAGGAGAACTTAAAATCAGATGAATTAAGAAAATTTCGAATATAACGATTTTATTTTAACCAATTTAGACTATACTTTTTAAATAAATTCGTGGTCTATACTATTGAAATATTCGAATCCGAACTAAATTTGATAAATTCCGGATATAACGAACTCATTTATTATTAACGATTCCGGTTAATTTCATTTTTACATGCACGGATGAATTAGAAAAAAATCGGAAATAACGAATTCGTTCATTTTAGTCGATTCAGGAAGAAATAAATTTCGCCTAAAATTGACATATCCGAATTAAATTCAATAAATTCCGGATATAACGAATTCATGATTTTAACCAATTCCGACAAGACTTTTTTTAATAAATTTCGTCTATATAACTGAAATATTCGAAACCGAACTAAATTTGATAAATTCCGGATATAACGAACTCGTTTATTATGGACGATTTGGGTTAATTTTTCGATAATTTCCATTTTTACAGGAAGAAGAAAAACAAAACGGACGAATTAAGAAAATTTCGGATATAACGAATTCATCGATTTTAACCAATTTAGACAAGATTTTTAAAATAAATTTGGTCTATGTCTATACTATTGAAATATTCGAAACCGAACTAAATTTGATAAATTCCGGATATAACGAACTCGTTTATTATGGATTCGATTTGGGTTAATTTTTCGATAAATCCCATTTTTACAGGAAGAAGAACTCAAAAACGGACGAATTAAGAAAATTTCGGATATAACGAATTCATCGATTTTAACCAATTTAGACAAGATTTTTTTAAATAAATTTGATCTATGTCTATACTATTACAATATTCGAATCCGAACTAAATTTGATAAATTCCGGATATAACGAACTCGTTTATTATGGACGATTTGGGTTAATTTTTCGATAAATTTCATTTTTACAGGAAGGGAAACTTAAAATCGGACGAATTAGAAAAATTCCGGATATAACGAATTCGTCGATTATACGCGATTTTGGCCCGAGAAGGATAAAACAAGATGACATTACGATTTTATAGCTTTTTTTTGGATCGTATTCCCTACTATTTACGATTATCATATTTATATATAATTACTATTTACATAGTTTAAATAAAATAAACTAGACTATCTCATAATTTCCTGTCACATATACATTATATAATCTGTATTTACTTGCTAAAATACAATTTTGAGTACAAAATTTTTCGTCTCGTTAGTTTTATTCAAAAATTACACAATCACTAAATATATATGTATATATTTTTGTACATGGATTTTACATAAAATTTGTAATTTGTATGTAGTTAAATAATAGAAAACAATAATCATTACACGATTGAAATTAAAATATGTAAAAATGATAAAAAAGGAAAACTAAATCATGATTATCACTCTCATACGCGTACTTTTTTTTTTTTTTTTTTTTCTCTCTAATTTTCAAGTAGATTTTATTACGCAAAAGAAAATAAAAAATAATAGTAAATAAACTGAGACGCTAATATGTACAAATTTTACCATCTATATTATAATATACATACGCATATTTATTTATTTATTTATCTAGAGAATGTACAAGTTTTTTTTTCTTTCCTTTGTTTAGACGACGTATTTAAAAATATACATTTTGATGCAATTAAGATATGTTCTCTTTAATTCCTACAACAGTCCCCTAACAGTCGTTACTCTAAGAAGGAGTTGTAAATAAAATTAAAAACGCAGTATTCCTCGAAGTATGACAATGAAAACCATGATATTACTTTAAAATAAAATAAAAACGAAAATTAAATCGGTAACCGTAGTTCTTTCGCGAAAAAAATAACTAGAAAAAAAAAGAAATACTATATAATTCTTTTATATATATATACCTCTGCATATACATTTCTAATTTACCGTAGTTGCAATAATATTAATGTAATAACAATTTCTTTTATACTAATTCATGTTGTGACAATGTTTAAAAACTACACGGCAATATATTTTGTACAATTTCTTTGCACTAGAACACCTTTATTAGCTATAATTATTAAATAGCCTGTTCAAGGTTTCTTCTTCAACTATTACACATAAAAAATCTCTCACATTGTAGTCCTTTTCTTCCCTTGCTCTTTAACACTATCCGCGTCGAGTTTTTACCTTTCGCTTGCGCGAGCATCGTCACTAATTTCTTAGGGGAATCACCGACGATCCAGCCGTGCTGCATCGGTCTATCTTCATCCTCATCGATCTCATCCCTTACCGGTTTAACCTCGATCAAATCTTGCGATTCATCCTCGCTAGAACTCGACCAGTAATACAACGTGTTCGATGCGGCCCTTTTTCGCCTATTCGTCGCTAACGTCTCAGCGGTAACTTTAACATTTTTCATCTTTTTATCTTCGACATCTTCGTCTAATTTTACCCGATGTTTAGAGGTAGTGCTAGATTTCCTCCTACCCTGCTTAAGATTCGCGATCTTATTCGGTTTGGGTGCGTGGTGAACGTTAGCGCCCGATTTTGGTTGGGGTTCGATTTCGATTTTAGGCGTCGCCTTCTTGATCGTGTTCTCTAAATCTTGGAATAACTCTTCGACGTTCGGTTCGCGCTTTTCACCTTCAATCTCATCCTTTGCAAGATCTTTTTCGTCGAGTTTAGTCGGAGGGGATTTATCGATCGCTGTTTCTCTGATGAAAGCTTCGAAATTCGAATCGTCAGAGCTCCAAAATTCGACTAAAACGTTCTGTTTACCGCTAGTGCATTTCCTCTGACTCTTCCTGCTGGCCACCCCTATACATTCCTTTAACTCCTGCTCTAAATTAATAGCATTATCCACGTTTTTCTGCTTCTTTTTACTGTAACGTTTCTTATTTTTATTCAAACTAAACTCATCATCAGTTGATTCACTATTATGCCGTTGCCGCTTCCGTTTCGGCGGATTTTTACTTTTCGCCTTAGACACAGATGGCGCTGATTTATCCACAACTTTAACCTCAGCGATAGGTGCTACAATCGGAGTCTCATCCTTCTTCAAATTAGGATCTTCGTTAACAGGTTTATCCTCCAATAATTTATTGAACAACAAATCCATCTCCTGCTCGGATAATTTCGTCCGTTTCTCCTCCTTTTGCGGCAAATGTAGGACGTAATCTTCGACCAATTTTGAATTATCAACCGATGGGATATCTCGAATATCTTCATCGGCTTTCGATTTAAAAGCATTCTTAAATATCCTGCCCATAATCATGCATTTCTTTTTCGTAATATTTTTCTTTTTCGGCGGTTTCTTCATCGACGAATTGGATTCGGTGGAAAAGCTCGATAACGATTTAGCTTCGAAACTAAACGAGTCGATAGCGCCTCTGGGATCGTCGGTATCGCTTTCCTCGCCATCCTCAGCCGCGTTAACCTCTTTATTTGCAACCACCTCCGTTAAATTCTTCTTCTCCGCTATCTGATTCCTAAATTCCTTAATATTAGTCAATTTACTACTGAATATATCGGTATTATCTTGCGTTTCCTCAAAATCGTAAACATCATGAGTCTTTTTACAGTCATCTTCAATTTTATCCCCGGATTTAATTACAGGAGGATGTTGTCCAGTCGCTTTAACGATGTTATATTTCTTCTTCGTCACCTTCAAACCGAGACGGTTACCGAAACTTTTAAAATTGTTGTTGTTGCTTTTGATGACTTTGGTATCTTCTTTGGGCGGTTCCAATTCTTTCGGTGGCATTTCCGCTGGCGGTGGCGCTTCAGCCGGTTCGGTTTCTTCTTGTTTCTTGGCGATGTGCGAACCGTTCAGTAATTCTTTCATGTTGAGATCGTCGGTGGGTATCGAGACTTTTAAACCTTCGAAAACCTTCATCGCGCCTTTGGTGAGCATCTTCTTGCTGTCGTTCACGTCCTTGTCCGATTTCGGAGTTGTGGTTATTATAGGGATTGTGTAGTCGGTGATTGAGGTTTGGGTCACTTCGGTGTCTTGCTTTTTCCTAAAATTTGAAAAAATTATATTTAATACGAGTATAATAATAATAAAAAAATTATGATTATAATAATGATGTTAATAACAAACTGGATCTCCTGTCGGAAGTGAGATCCGTACGCTGGAAATTTTACAGGGTGGCTCAATATCTCGATGAAGATAGATGACTAACTAACCCCATCTTAAACGATAATGATAGCGAGGATTTGGGCGAAACTCAAGCTATAAATGCGACAGCTGCCTATTTTAGTGCAGAAGGAGAAGGGGGAGGAGGGGAAGGGGTAGTAAAATTAGAACATGAAGAAGCAGCGGTTCATACAAGAAGCGATGATGAGCAAAATATTAAATCGGTCAATGAGCTCAAAGTAATATCCCGATTTCATCACTCCAGAACAAATTCGTGGTTCCCCCAAACCTCAATGTCGAAAATTCACTAGAAAACCTAGAACCCGAGGCAAAACCTCCATTATAACCGATAGTCCAGAGATAAATGTTTTGCTTGAAAAGGAGTTGGTCAAGAGACAGGAACTACAAAAACTAAAGCCTCCAAAATTTTTAAATCAACTTGAGCAATTGACATTCATGAGCAACGCTATTAATTAAAACAAGTGGAAAGATGGTGGTGGTAAATGCTCGGAAAATCTATCAATTACCAAGCGACAACTAAATTACCGTTGGCATTTATCACATCCATCGCGAAGACCCATATGAAGACTCTTGAAGAATACTAAGAAGAGTCACAGGAGCCCCGTTGTTTGCACAAAACGCCCAGCTACGATCCGACCTCAATCTGCCTCCATCAATATTGGCCATGGAAGACACTGTTTAGGACAAGCATCTCAACCAATCCTCTGATAACGCACCTCATGAAACTCGATCCAGATTGACCACCTCCTAGGGTAAAAACCAGAAGAGTGAAATCTTAAAGAACCTTTGATTGAGATTACATTCATTGAGATCCGAATGACTGCAACGGCAACTCGAATTCAACGATTCCAATTTCTCCTTCTCCATCAAACTAGCATCGTAGATCTCCTTCAGATTGCAACTAAAAAACGAGTTATCGATCTCCTGACAGACCGGCTGAGACGTGATCGATTCGATCTCTACATTACCGACCGATTTTTTATTGGAGATATCGACCAAACTGCAATCCGAATGATGGCGTTTCATCTCGTCACTTTCCACCCCCGATATTACGGATTCTTCGGGGGTGGCGGCAATTTTCATGGGGATCTCATCCAAAACTCTTCGATCTCCATATCTTTCCGGAGATCATCGTAATCTTTCTGTTCATCGTCGATTTCTTCCGTTTCTGTTTCTGGAATTGCGGGGGGTGGTGGTTTTTAGGTTTCTTCTTATTTAACGACATAGAGGTTTATTCCACTGTTGATTTGAGCGTCATCTTCATTGGTGTTAACAGGCAATTTTTTCCTGATTATCGTGATCATATTGACGCCATCTGATTGGTTGGTATTGACTTCGAATTCGTCGTAAGCACCTCAACTAACCCTCTGGTAGCGCATCTCATGGGGCTCGACCCGAATCGACCACCTCCTAGGGTAAAAACCAGAAGAATTAAGGCTTGAAGAATCTTTCATTGAGATTAGAAGGCTAAAGGACCCGCAGTCCAATCATAGCAAAGAAAAGTAGGACCACCCCACTTATCACACCTGAAAATGTTTCAGATGATTTTAAAGACAAATGAATCAGCAAGGTAAATGTTTTAGAATATCCACATCAGCATTTGGAAGACCATGAAGATTAGGTTTGTCGAATGAGATCACAAGAGATAATTCGACTCGTATTGGAATAATTAAATAAGCTACTACTACTGGATACAGCTTATTGGCTAACGCTTAATGGCTTTGCAACTTGTTTCCGTGCTTGGTTAGCGCATTCATCCAAAAACTCTTACAAGCAAGCTTTCCCAAGGCCGAACTAATGTTCCTGGGCCCTATTTTCATCCGGGATCGGCTTCATTCTAGCCGGGCGGTTTAACTTTTAAGCAGGTCCTCTGATGGGCGGTAAAAAGATGGTATTTATCAACTATGCGTGACTATGCATCTTCCATGGCTAGGGCTCTCCTGATGTGGACTTTAGGCGGAGGTCTGTCCACGTCAAGGTCAGCAAGTTAGCCAATCAACGGGTTTCCCGACCTTCGGATACCTTCCAAGATTTTAGTCGCGAGCTGGAGGACGTGGCGTTTGAGTACTGGAACATTGGACACCAGTCATTTCTAATGTCATTGGTGCGGTTCTGTAGAACCTCCAGTCGTTTAAAATTCGAAGTTGACTTCGGACATAGCAATGGATATAGGTAGGATCTAGCTGTATTGAACTTTTCTATGGTCTACTCCATGTGCAGTTTGAAGGTCGAGTCGAGCCTCGAGTCTTCTGGTAAATATGACAGCCACGCACTTAGAGTTGTTGATATTGAGACGCCATCTTGAGGCCCATTACAGAATATCATCCAGCGAGGACTGTAGTTTTCTCCGTAGAAGTTCTCTCGAGGATGTGAAGATGGCAAGATCCGTACGTTGATGTTTGTGGAGGTCGCTCATAAAAATCAAGAAGAGACTCGGGCCCAGTACGAAGCCCTGCCGGACACCACCCGCCATTGGCCGAGTAGATGAAATATCAGAGCCATGACGAGTGCAAGAAGTTCTCTCGGAAAGGTAAGGCACATCCGATTTACCCTCAAGACCCGACAGGGCCTCAAGGCTCGTTTCGATTTGTTCTTCGAGCTCTTCGTCTGAGTTGCAGTGATCGTTGCTTGGACCGACTCTTTTCCTCATTTATATGCAAGATATTCCCAAAACTCCGCACGTACAACTGGCTATATATGCCGATGATACAGCTGCATAAACGTCATCGAGGAGTGAGGAATTAGTTCGTCGACGTCCTCAAGAACAGGTTCATACCATCGGGACCTGGAGCAACAAATGGACACTTAGGATAAACGAGGCGAAATACGTAGCTGCTCAATACACTAAGAAGCGAGGGCCACCCCATGATAATATATTATCGTTGGGGATTTCCATCTCCCATGGAGTCAGTCTGATTTGTACTTGGGAGTCATCTTTGACCAGAGACTCACCTTCAAGCTCCATGTAGATAAGATCGTCAAAAGATTTATGAGTACCAGATCGATGCTCCTGCCACTGCTCTGTTCGAGAAGTTCCCTCTCTCTAAGAATCAAGGTTCTGATTTACTTGACATTCCTTCGTCCCACCATCACATATGGCGCGCTGTCCTGGTCGAGTCTGGTCAAGACTCACCTAAAGAGATTGAAGATCCTCCAAAATAAGATCCTCAGGATGATCGTCGGAGCTCCATGGTTCGTCAGGAATACTCAACTCCGGGCGGACCTGGGAGTCCTTTCCCTCAAGGACCACATCTTGTCTCTTGCTACAAAGACCCTAGAGAGCACCTCAACATCGGCAAACCCGCTGGTCTTCCGTCTCAGGGTGGGCGCTCACCCTATTGCGTTCCACCCTTAAAACTCCTCTGTCACTACCCCATCCCTGATCTCATAGTTTCAGGGTAACGGATGTGGCTTGGAGAAAAGTTTAATAGGGGAGGGTACTTGTGTCCGCCGCCGCCGTCGGAATATACGGTGGGTGAGTGAGTTACCCTACGGCACTCGCCCCGAAGAACTCTGCAGCTTCACTACCCCATCCCTGCAGGCCACACGCTGGGGAACGGGCGTGGCGAGAGAATCTTAGTAGGGGAGGATAAAAGTCGGTTCGCTGAGGAGTAGTCCGCCCGCTGGTTGTCTGGTTGGGGAAACCTTGGTTTCATCCTAAAACAACTCGGTGATTCTGGGACCCTACGGTTTCACTGTAGCTGCTGCGGTATCTCTATCCCGGTTGGGAGAAAGAGCATCGCGGTTGGCAGTTTCGGGGTAGGGCTTCGGCCCGGCCGTCCCCGTAGTTCAGGCTTAATTCACGGGCGGGCTGGTTGTACCTCACGGCCAGATTCCGTTGCCTACGCTGGCCGATAGTCGCCATCCGCAAGGAGGCCTAGGCCCCGTAGGGTTAGATGTGAGGTAGGAGCTCGCTAAAGCGACTCCAACGGAAACCCATCAAACGTTGACAAGGGAACTTGTCTAACATGGGTAGCACGGAGGAGAGGGGCCCACCGGTTCGCCGGTCCTCTCCGAGTGGTGTCGGTCTCGTGCGGGCAGCTGGTTTTCGCCCTCACGACTTTGGTGTGAGTGGGAGTGCATCCCCTGTGTTCGCCGTATACCTTTAGGTCGGTCCCTTCGGGGTCCAGCAATTCTGTTTCGTCGTGGTCTTCCGTCTGGCCACCGCCTAGGGTGAAGATTAGAAGGGCTCTCGACATTGCTGCGGACCAGGACTAGCTCAAGAAGGACTAACATCCAACTGCCGCGAGAGTGACCACATCACCAACTCTTATCGTCAACAACTGAAGGCCTAAAGGGCCATATCAGAGATCAAAAGGCTTAAGGACCTCAACGTTCAGCTTTAGAAAAGAAAAGTAGGCCCACAGAGAGAGTTATGACGCCCTGAGGGCCTTGCATAGGGCAAATTCCTTCCGGTCTGTTTTTGTTCAACTGAAATGTTCGGGCCTTTTTCGACATTGAACCATCATGAGTGCCAAGGAGGAGACCCTCTCCCACAATTTGTATGTATCAAGTATTTATACTACACACTCTAGTTGGGCGCCATCTGTTAAATAAAGTTAAAGAAAGTGTTGAATACGGATTAATAATACTAATGAAAAATAATGAATATTGAGCCACCCTCTCTATATTATTACTTTTAATAAAACTACTTGTTATTGTTAATACATCATACATACTTGTTCTTATTTTTCTTCACAACTTGTACAGAATTCTTCCACGCTTTAGCCATAAGACCACCGAATCGGGACACCATTTTCTTCTTAAAATCCTCATCAACTTCAGTATCATCAATATTTTCTTCTTGGGGAGGTGGTAGACTGCTCACATTACACCCGGCTTCGACAGCTTCGCTAACCTTGGCGTGTTCAGCGTTAAAAAGTTGAAAATCATTAAACGTCCTTTGTTCTCCGGCCTTGAACTGCCCATTCTCCTGTTTACTCGAAGTCGAACCTTTAGAATCCAAAGAGATATCCTCAAAAACAGGATTCTCTTGTTGCTGTTGCTCCCTCTGTTTAGTACTCCAATCGGTCGCTATCGTATTGGAATTCGTATTGGAGCAATCGTCACCGTAACCGTCACCTAGCGGCGTGTTCGGACAGGAGTTCGAGAATAAATCGGGATTCTTAGCGGTGAAGGTTTTCTTCTCCAACCAATCAGGTTCGTCGGATTGTTTCATTTCGAAGTTGTTGAAGACGTGAACCGTCTTGGAGGAACGTTTCGAATACCCGGACACTTCGGAACTGCTCTTCAACAGGCTGCAACACTCGAGGAATAATTCCTCGTCACGATTGAGGACTTTCCGCGATCGTTGGTCGTCGAATTGGTTCCTCACCGAAGAGCTATCGTTGGAGATCTCTTCGTATTGTGTAGGCGGTTTAAAGAACGGTTCGTTATGGATGTTTGGTTTGGCTAAATCGCTGATTATGTTGGTGTTGTGGCTGAACGATAATTGATTCGAATCGTCTTGTTTGGTCTCGCTCAAAATGCTTAATTCGGACGGTGATTTAGTTAGAGGTTCCTCTCCTATCGATTTGTTTGAGGAAACTGTGATATCGTCGATGAATCCGAACGGACCTTCCGTTTCGATGATGTTTTCCAAGATCGAAATCTGCTGTTTCAAAATCGGATCCGTATTGGGTAATTTCGGAATCGGATCTGTATTAACCGGAAGTGTATTGAAAGGATATGTCGTTTTCAGATCAGATTCGAAACTTTTTCTCTCTCCCAAGCTTTTATACCGTTTAGTTTCACCTTTCGTAACGGAATTCGTCTGACTCAGGTGGGAATCCGAATAGGTTGCGTGTTTCTCGTTCTCTACAGGTTTATTCAGGACATCGTTTATAATATCGGCCAATTTTAAAGTGTCACTGTTCGTTTTCAAAACAAACGGTGAATTGACATGGATTTTAGAAGCGATATCGTTGGTTAAATCGGATTGATCGGAATGTTTCTCGCTATTATTCAAGATGTCGCTGATATTGATATCCATCTTAAACGATTGCTGTTGCTCCTCTTCCTGCGGTGTCGATTCCGAAATCTCCTCGAGCTGTTTAGCTTCTTTAGCCTGCTGCGCCTCTTTAGCTTCGATTTCAGAGAGTTTAGCTATGTGAGTTAACGTCCGTTTGTGTTTGACCAAATTTTCACTCCTAGCGAACATTTTATCGCAAATATCGCAATAGAGCTCTACATTATCGATAGATATCGATCTCTCTTTTTTGGATTTAGCCGATTTTTTACGCGACAACTTGCTTTTGTTTAATTTCGGTTTAATCGGCGATTCATTCGGTAGATTCTCGAATAAATCTTCTTCAGGTGCATCTTGAACGTCATCGCTTTTCTCTTCGATTTCCACTTCGGGTTTCGGCGTGGAAGCCTTCAATTTTTTCGGCTTCTTACTAGGTTTCGGTGTGAAATTTATCTCCCTGAGCAACTCGTCTATCTTAGCGTCGCAAGACGATTTTAAATTGTCGCAAAACGAGCTCGATGAAGCGTTTAAGAAATCTAAATCGTCATCGATCGATGTCAGATCTTTCTCTTCAGATTTTTCCTCGACTAAAGGCCTCAATTCTAACGGGGCGTCGCAGAGGGCTTGAAGCTCATCACACATCATATCGAAAGCTGACGGTTCTTCATCTTTCTGCACCGCTTTCTTCGATTTCTTTCCTTTCTTAATCGTCGGTTTATCCTCTGGTGTTATTAAATCAGAATTAATCGGATCCGGGGGGCTTTTCATCTTCTTACAAGATTTCCTCTGCTTTTCCGAGAGATTTAACGGATCGATTTCATCACCGGCATCATTATTGGCAGGTTGAAACTCCTCCATCCTTCCTGCAATAGTCGAGGAATCGTTCAGAACAGCCGGGCTAAAATTACGAAGCTGTTCCTCCGAATTAACCTCATTATCGATAACTTCGGCGGTTATATCGGGGGTTGTACCCAATTGCAAGAAAGAATCGCAACTCGAATTCATCGATTCCAATTTCTCCTTCTCCCTCAAACTAGCGTCGTAGATCTCCTTCAGATTGCAACTAAAAAACGAGTTATCGATCTCCTGACAGGCCGATTGTGACGTGACCGATTCGATCTCTACATTACCGACCGATTTTTTATTGGCGATATCGACCAAACTACAATCCGAATGATGCTGTTTCAACTCGCCATTTTCCACCACCGATATTACGGATTCTTCAGGGGTGGCGGCGATTTTCACGGGGATCTCATCCAAGACGATGTTAGGAGGGAATTGTGGGGTCTCTATGATGGGGATATCGACCTGGAACTCTTCGATCTCCATATCTTTCGGGAGATCATCGTAATCTTTCTGTTCATCGTCGATTTCTTCAGTTTCTGTTTCTGGAATCGCGGGGGGTGGCGGTGTTTTAGGTTTCTTCTTGTTTATCTTCAGTTTCCTTCCGATTTCCTCATTTTGGACTTCGAATTCGATGTTATCTAAAAAGTTGTCTTCGAAATTATTCCGAACGTCCAATAAATTGGTGGCTAACGTCGATATGTTCTCGATAATGTTATCTTCGATTGTTTTATTCTCCTCTAACAAAGCTAAAGATTTCTTCCGCTTCTTCTCTTTACTACCAACCGATTTCTTACGGCTGCGTTTCATTTTTTTAACAACATAGAGGTCGATCCCATTGTTGATTTGAGCGTCTTCTTCTTCAGTGTTAACAGGCAATTTTTTCCTGCTTATCGTGATCTTATTAACACCATCAGATTGGTTCGTGTTAACTTCGAATTCCCCGTAAGTTGGTATTATGTCAGTCGTGGCCAACTCGTGTTTCTTTTTAATTTTCTTCGATTTAACTTCTTGAGGTTTGTGCTCCTTTAACACTTCGATATTAGGCGCCGTATTCGCCGCTTCGGTCGGTAAATCCCCTTGTTTCTCGTGTTCAACATCGAAATTCATCTCCGTCAGATTCTCCTCATCGATATTCTGCGAATTCTCGATTAAATTCGTCGTTTCTTCTACCAAATCTTCAGGGGAGATTTTCAGGTTATTTTCTTCGAAAGATGACGTTTCGATGTTACTCAGGATGTCACAAGATGATATCTTAGAGAGATCTAAACTTGATGGCGCTGTTAACTCGCTATTCATCAATTGCGCCATCTCTTTCTCGATTTCAAAATTAAACGAGTCAGTTTCGTCCGGCGTTAGCTCAAATCCACCTTCTGACACATCCTGGTCTTCGACGGTGACCTCTTCCGGAGAATCCACGTTGTAAATTATATCCGTGTTTATACTAGTCGGTATGGCTTCGTTGTCTTCGACGGTTTCCCTCTTCAATTGCAGATTACTCAATTTTATCCTCCTCCGGATCTCCAATTCTAAATCTTCGGCTGTTAAAGAGGGGGTTTCCTCAGGTTGTGGCGGGAAAAAGTCCTCAACCGGAGCCGGAACCGGTTCGGGTTCCGGTTCTTCAACTTCCGGTAATTCTTCTTTAATATTGCTTAGTAATTCGGCCGAATTGTTGAGGGGAATCGGCACCACCTCTGTGGATAATTCCTCTTTAATAAAAACGTCAGGTAACGGCAATTCCATCGGTTTCAACGGCTCTTGCTGACGTGGTATTTTCTCCTCTTCTTCCTCATCTTCTTGCGCTTCTTCCAAAGCTGATTTATCCAGAACAATTTTGCTACTCCTCTGAAAAATTTGACAGCTAATTTTGATCTTCCTCGCAGCTTTATTGAGGGGGTCAACTTCAGTTTCGTCATATAAAGGTGTCCCTTTGCATTTCGGAGTTTTCTTCTTCGGAGCTTTTTCAGGGGGAGTCACCCGTTTCTTCCTCCCACCACCTTTTTTATTTTTAGCATCGATTAGATCGTTTAACGATTCTTGGGGTTCATTTTGTATTAATTGTGGTGGCTCTCGTTCTAAAATTGGCGCTGGGATGTCGGTATCTACGGGAGATATTGCCGTTTCTGGAACTTCTTTTTCTAAATAGGGAATGGGGATCTCCTCTTCCCCCTGTTCGGGGGGAATCTCCTCTAAAATCGGCATCGTTTCTTTCTCCAAGATAGGTAAATCTTCAGGAGGTTCAATTTCTGCTATCAAATCGGTTTGGGCTTCGATCTGATCGGGTTTAACATCCTGTTTCTTCTGGCTTATTAAATTAGCTAGAGGGATGTCATCGTCGGAATCGGTATCCGATTTTGTGGAGGGTGGTGGGATGGCCGGCTCAATTTGGTTCGATTCAATTTTATCGATGTTTACTATCGATTTTTCTTCCATAATATCAGGCTCACGTTCCTCTAGTAAAAGCGATTTGATCTTCAATTCGATCGAATCTAAATTTTTAATTTTGCAATTCTTCTTCTTAACAATCTTGTTAATCGGTTCGGGAATACTGAAGCTCAAGCTTTCGGCAATCGTTGGAACTTTCGGTAAGATTGGATTCTCAATTATAGGATATTTTTCTAAGGAGGTGGCTATGAATTGCGGTGGTTTTAAGATGATCTTTTTCTTCTCTTTAGGCGCAGCTTCTTGTTCCTGTTTATCTTTTTGATTATCCTCAATTGGAGGTCGAATTATATTTATAGTTTTGGCAGGAAAGATCTCTAATTTATCTTTAATTTTTTGATTCTTATCGGGGTTTAAATGCATCTTAGTGTTATCGACGAAACTGGTGTTAAGTGTATCGAAGAGTTTTAGATCTATCTGGCTAAACGGTGGAATGTTCGCGTTTAAATTGAAATCGTTCAATTTAGTTTCAGCTTTCGGTATTTTGAGGTTAATCACATCATCTTGTACGGGTTTAGGTTCGACTTCAATCTTTGGTTTCGCTGGCCTACCACGCTTCTTTTTCTCGGGTTTTTTCGCAGCTTTAACTTCTGGTATCGTAGTTTGCAATTGGGGGGTGAAAGGAAGCACTTCGTTGGTGACTTCAGATCGGATGATCCCTTTATCGATCGAGAACGTCGGGATATTCTCGTTAATTAGTTCATTTTTATTATTATCGTTAATTATCTCGGTGGTTTTAGGTATTTTAAGGTTAATTATCTCGTTGTTGTTTCCAGAGAAGCTTTCGCATTTATTCTGAGCGCAAGGGAATAGAGCTATGCTAACACCGTTCTTAGATAGCTGCTCTAACAGATTCGCTTGTCTCTCCTTCTCACAATTCTTCTTAACTTTCAAATCGATAACTTTATTTAATTCGTTAGCGATCTCGATCGAGCTCATCTGGCCGACCTCGATAATTTTAGGTGGTATCTCCGGTAACTTTAAGATTTGCGCATCTTCGATCTTCTTAACCTTCAAATCCATCACTTTATCGTTATCCTTCATTAAGTCGAATTTCTTCTGTTTTAATTCGATCTCGGGCTCGATGAAGGACGAATTCAACTCGCTGCTACCGTTCAAGATCTTATGCAGCAGCTCCTGCTGTTTCAAATCGTTTATCACCTCGATATTCTCCTTCCTTTTATTATTATATCGCCTGCTGTTATTCGACTTCTTCTTGCCATCGTTCTTATTCTTCACCTTCTCTAATTTAACACCGTTATCGGCGACGTTCCCCAAATATTTCATGATATCGATCTCGATATTAACATCGACTTCTTTGAATCGGTTATTCCTGTTATCGAAACTCCCCAGGAATTTGGCCAAACTCTCTTCAGTCTGGTTGGTGTGCAGAAGCTTCTGGATAAATTCGTTTTGACTATTCAACATGATAGTGTTGATTAAAAAATTCGTTTCTCTAGGGATGTTCGGGATGTAACCGTAAGGATGAGCCGGTGGTATCTGCTTATGAAGCTGTTGCAGAAATAATTGCTGCTGTTCAGCGATCAATCTCGCTTGTAAATTAAACAATTCCTGTCTCTGTCTCTCAATGTGATCCCTATCGATGATCTTGCGATTCATCTCCATCAATCTCTGTTGTGCTAGATGATCTATGAATGGGATGTGGGCGAATGGGAAGGCGTTCTTCTCGATTTTCTGGGGCTCGGGTTGTTTAGGCGCTTCCACCGTCTCTTCCGCTACAACTTTCTCCAAAACAGGTTCTTTTACGATAATCGGGGGAGGTGGAGCCTCTACTGGTAATTCCTCATCGACTTTCTGTTGTAATTTACTCGTCAGCATCGCTATGCAATCGTTTAAACCTTTAGCACGTTTCTTCGATTTAGTTTTGTTTTTATTTGAGCATATTTTGAGATCAATAGGTTCATCGGATATAGGAGTCGGATCTGGTGCTTCTACAGGCTCTGGTAGTTCAATTGATGTTTTAGTTTCAATCTCTTGAGCTTCTAAATTATCGTCAATAACATCATCAACAAGATCGTCTTTATCTTCGTTTTTCTCTACATCTTGAGCTTGAGGAGTTTGTACTTCATCTAATGGCAGTATAGGCAGATTCTCTTCAGTATTATCACCTGTTACATCCTCAATTATAACAGCTTCCTCGATTTTTTCTTGCGATAATACTTCATCGGTAATACTTAAAGGATCTACATCAGGGTTTGGATTAGTAGTTTCGGCGGCTTCAATTTTGTCTTGATTTTCGTCTGAGCTTTCGCTGATGTTGATTTTTTCTAAAAAAGGTAATATCTCGTCGGAAATTTGGGACGAACCATCGACCTGAACGATCTGAGTGATATTTTTCTCCTTTAATTTAATCTTCTTAATCTTATTTCTAAAACTATCTAAGCTCGATTTTCGCTTGCCATTCTTCGATTTATCCTCGTTAAGTTTCGCGTTTAATTCGGGATTACTCTGCGTTTTTTGCGCGGATTCTTCATCGTTCTCGTTCTTCTTGCGGAGCTTGCGCAAACTCAACTGTCTCACTAATTTGGTACCGACGCCTTCTTTCCTCGTTAATTTTGGCTTCTTCGTCGAAATTTCCGATTTCGCCCCATCACCCTCTTCATCGTTAATCTTACTTTTATCACTTTGTTTCCCAGCCGCGTCTAAAGAATCGATTATGTCCTGTATCGTGTCATCTAAACTATCACTTTTCTTTAAATTTCTTGTACATCTCCCCGACGTTTTATTCACATTTGCACTATTATTTACACTTGTACTATTATCACTCTTATCTTCCTTATTATTCCTCAACACGGTCTTCTTCACCGCCCTAGTTAACATCTTCACTTTATTAACGAATCCGTCCTTCTTCGCGGACGCTTCCACCTCGTCCTTCGGCTCCTCGATCAGGCATTTCCGCGCTCGGGTGATGCGTTGGTGTTGCAGGACGTTCTTCATCTTCCTTTTCACCATCATAGCGGAATTTCGATCCAAGATCTTCGAGCTGAATACTTTATTGATGTTCCTCATCGATTTGCGCAAGATCATCGGATTGCACTTCAGTCCCTTCTTCTTCCGTTTCCTACCTCTCATCGGTTGGTTCTTCAGACTAGAGACGGACGTCTTCTGCTGTTTGGTCGTCACGATTTTCTTGCCGCCGTTCGATTGGTTGTTCGGCGTCTTCGTCGAAGGTACTTTCCGTCTGACTTGTTTCGGGAAGCCGTCTTTGAGCGAGATCAGTTTCCTCGTCGCCCTCTTTGCAGGAAGATTCGCCAACATTCGTTGTATTGTTTCCGCTGGAATAATAAAAAGGTATCAGTCATTTTGCTATAGTCTATTTTTTAACAATAAATTTGTTGTAAAATTTATGATCAAATCATGAGTTGACAGGTTTTGTTGTGTTTTTATATTTTGACAGAAGATGAAGCAAACAGCAAGGTAATAATCAGATTTTTGGTGTTTCCAGAATCGGCACGGGCAACCTTTTTTATAACTATAAAAATTTCAGACGTCTACAGTCGATAGTTTCATTCTTCTTGAAAAGACCATCTAGACTTTATTTTCGAATGTCAGCCTTCGATAAACACACTCTTGAGATCTGATTTCAAAAGAATATCGAAAGAATTAGGGTGAAGCAAAAAGTAGATGAACACCCACCATTAAATGAACACTTTTCTAGTTATTGCTTTATATTAAGATTACAGAAGTCTATAATAGGGTTTTAAGGTATTTGGGTTTAACTGTATGGTATCTGTTAGATGGTAGTACTGCTTAAAATGAAAATATGTCTTTGAATGCAGAATTAAAGGCAAAGTTCCTTTGCAAAAAAAACTGGGACCTGAAAGTGTCTTAAAAGCTGAAGATGAGAACCTTAGACAAAGTCAAGTTAGGTTTGCCAATGCACCTCGAAGATGTAAAAGATGGCGTTCAAGGTATACTAAAAGCTCTTAAGCAAAAAAATCCATTCGTAAACAGCAGAGAGGGCAAAAAGTGGCTGCAATTGTTTTTAAACGCCATTCGAAGATTTTTTGAGAGAAGAAAATTATTTAGACGTACTGAACGACAGTACTAGAGTTTTTAATTGTGATGAAAGAGGAATTCAGACTTGTCCAAAAACTGGTGTGCTGTAAGGATCTAAAGGTTACACTAATTTCTATAATATTGCAAGTGGGAAAGAAAAGGAATCGATTACAGTTCTTTGTACTTTTTTTGCTGAAGGGGATATTTTACCACTCATGGTCATATTTCATATTTGGGCATGGGGCAGATCTGACTCTGGTTGGATTGTTGACAAGATTACCAAGTAGGGGACATCTCAAATGAAGATTACGCTGTTGCCAAAAGAGTCATTGAAAAGATAATTAGTTGAGAAGTACAATTCAAGCAAGAAAAAAGTTCCACCCTGAACAAAAGTGCAGAGTCCATTTTTGATGTTTGGTTGATTTGTGAAAATCACTTCAGAAGAAAATGGCACATTAGTAAATAATAATGAAGAAAGTGCTGAAAGTGTAGACATTATCGACCAGAACTATTCATTACAAATAAATTATGAACTTCAAAACATTACAAGCTTAATTGAGGAAGACGAAATTAATAATAGACAATAATTTAAAAGAGCAAGGTTATCTTGACAATACAAGTCAACCTAAATAGAGAAAGGATTAAACAATGTAATAAAAATGACCATTCTAACCAAATAAATAATATTTTTAAGCCAAATAGTGAAAATAAAGAAAATGAAAAGTTAATGAAACAATATCAAGATGACCATCACATTCAAATCAAAGAAACAAGTAAAGCGTTTGAGAATAATGGTGAAAATGAAAAAGTTTTGAAGCAATTTGGAAAAGATGAAAATGATAAAAACCAACCAGAAAATGAAAACAAGCAAAATGAAGAAATAGTAAATCAAAAATACTTTGCATTTATTGTTGGCAAGAGAAGAAGAGAAATCAGGCAAGGAAAGAAAAAAATCTGAAAAGTGCCGTTTGTAATAACTTCAAAAAGATGGAGGAAAATACAAGAAGAAAAGGCTAAAGCTAAAGAATTAAAAGAAAAGAAGAGAAAGAAAAAAAGAGAAAAAGTCAAATTTCCAATACAGAAGGTGCAACTAAAAGAACAAGTAAAGAGGCTGTTACAAAAAAGAAAGGATCAAAAATCGAGAATAAGAAAAAAATTGTATCAGCTGTCAATCCTACTTCTAACAAGGTGAACAGGTTCCTTTATGAATCTCCAAATGTTGAAAATATGTTGTGACTATTCTTAAATCGTTTTCCATTGCAAATTCTATTAACTTCTTACCATTACCATTACTTTCAGTATGTTTGCTGTGATTTCCAATTATAGGTTTATATATTTCTTCTTTTCCCACTTTGGCATTAAAATCCCCCCTGTACACTCTTTCTATATTCTCGTAAAATGCATCTTTTTCATCTTCTCCTTTATCTTCCGTAGGGCAATGAACATTGATAAAACTTATCTTTCTATACTTGCTTTTTATTCTTAATTTACATATTTTGTTGGTCACTGGTTTAAATTCTATTATTTCCTCTTTTAGCTTCTTTGTCACCAAAAATCCAATACCGAACAGCCTATCATTGCCTCCGCTATTGAAAAATATGTATTCTCCTATTTCTCTAGTGAAATTTCCTGTTTGTTTTGTTTCTTGTAACGCCAATAGATCTATTGAATATTTGTCCATAATTTGTGTTAATCTAGTCAACGTGCCTTCTATATATGTACTTCTAACGTTCCAGGTAGCAAAATATATTGGTGTATTGTCTAATTTGTTTAGATTTTTCGTTTTCTTTTTCCTTTCTTCTCGTTCAGGTTTACGTTGCCAATTTGATGTTTCTGCTTGCTTGTTCATTGATTTCGTAATCTTAAATTTGTTTTTTATTATTATATCTTTTTGTATGTTCAAATCCTTTTTTGTAGTCTTGCCCGTTATCACAGTTCCATCATATTTGCCCTCTCGTGCTAGTTTTTTTGGTCGGTTGACTCAAGTTGTGTGGTGTTATAGTTCCATCTCCACTCCTTCCCATTAATTGTAATTTTATTATACCCTATTTTCACAACTTTCCCTCCCTCTCTCTCCTCTTTTGGCACCCTTCTTATGTATTTTTCCTTCTCTCGTTCCATTTTTGTCATATCTTCATTAATAAAGATTCTTTCTCTTTTGTTATTCTTCAACTTGTACTTATTTTTCATTACTATTTCTTTGTCTTCCTCTTTTTCAAATTGCACTAAACAAGATTTTTCTCCTAGTTTCTGTACGCTTTTAACTTGTGTTTGAATTTCTAATTGGTTCTTTATCATCTTTACAACATCATTTTTAAGAATCTTTACATCATCTGTATTGATTTTCCAACCCATTACCACTACATTATTTTTCTTTTCTCCTTCTCTATCCACTCCAGTCTTTTATATACTTTTCCCAATTTGTCCCTAATACGTTTATTTTCATCCTTTAATTTTAAATTTTCCTCTCTTATTAATTTGTTTTCTTCTCTTAACCTTTTTATTTCTTTTTTGATTTCAACTTGTTCTTGATTTATTTGCTTCTGATCATCTTTTAATTCCCTCATCATATCTATTAGTAGATCTAGCTTCTCATCATTTGTTTTATTTTTACTGCGTACCGGAGATCGCATTGTCTTTTTACTAGGTTCGAATACTTCTTCTCTAAACCGCTTTTTCCTTCTTTCATCAGTAGAGCAGCCGTCACTCTCCATAGCGTTGCTCTCCATAGCGTTGCTCTCCATAGCGTTAGGTATCAACATATGGTCTCCCGTATATTCACCTTTACATCGTGAATGGGATATTTTCCATTTTATTATTTTTTAATTATTCTTACAATGAGAGTAAAGGGTGGGCAATCAAATTTGGGAGATGGGCAAACGATATAGCGCGAAAAACGTTCATTTTTTGATTTTTGGTTTTCCCGCCAAAAATTTTTTTTTTCAAATAAAAAGTTTTTGGTGGGTAGGCAAGCGAAAATTTTCGCTGGGCAATCCTGGACTAATGATGGGCAAACGATTTAGTGTGAAAAAGGTTGAATTTTTCACCAAAACATTTTTTTCCCGCATAAAAAATATTTGAAGGGTGGGCAAACGAAATTTTTTCCTAGGCAAACATGGGCAAACGATTTAGCGTGAAAAAAGTTGATTTTTTGATTTTCGGTTTTTTTACCAAAAAATGTTTTTTTCACATAAAAAATTTTTGGAGGGTGGGCAAAAAAAACTTTTCTCTGGGCAAACATGGGCAAACGAATGCCGTTTTGTTTTCCAAAAATTTCACATGTGGAGGTGCCAACTTCACAGACCTCCAAAAATGGTTTAAATATTTTCATCAGAACAAAAGTTAACACGGGGTTGAATTTTTACCATGAAATTCGCTATGGCAATAGTAAAAAAAAAAACGCACTGTATACTATAAACTTGTACGAAAATTTAGTCTGTGATTATATATGTTTCAAAGAACACATAAATTTTTATCAGTGTTTGTTCATAACCTCAAACAGGTATAAATAGAAAAGTATTTAGACACTCAATTTATTAACACAATCAGAGTACATATAACATATGATTGCACGACTAACAATGTAAACAAAAGAATAGCGTGGTTAGGTTGATGCAGCCTGCTGCGCATGTCCAAATCCAATTTATTAGTACGAAAATAGGACAGGTTCTAATTTTATACGATAAACTTGTACAAGAAAATTGTAAAGCGTTTTACATTGTACTAAAAAATAGTATCCAATTTTTTGGTACAATTTTATATGATAGTCTAAAACAGGCTTTAGCCTTTTACTTTCTTTGAAGTAGCTTACGTCTGACCACAGGATTCTCAACCTGGTGGCGACGCGAGGTGGTGGCCAGCTCCCCGAGATGCCAAACCAACGTGTTATCCGACCGTGCAACCCTTACAATGGTACTTCTAGCCAACGCCATCGTATACTCGCTCAATCTAGGGATACATAGTTTCTCTGGACAGCGCCAGACTCTAGAGAATTATTCCCGATTATGAAGGTAGCATTAGCAACGACAGCGCGATTCAGCTTTGATTGATTCTCAAGAGGAAAGCCTAAACACACACTGAAGGAGGAAAAGGTAACATTTATAGAAAGGTATCTAAGGCGACCAATGAATGAAAATAATAATAATGATCGATATAATAAATATAGCTTACCATCACTTGGTTTCGGTCTAGGACCATCGTATCTCTTAACGTTGTATTTCCTCTTCTCTCGCACCTCATCACCAGATTTTTCTTTATGGATAATTCGTTTGACTAGACCTGCAATATAAATAGAATTCGTAAAAATAAAATATAACCACACAGAATATATAAACGAGATAATCGAGGTGCAATTTTAATTTAACGCATTACCGTAAGGTAAATATAATCCTTATCAGTCCAGTTCACCCCCTACACAATCGCAAAGATAAAACTTTTAGCCCATTAAAACGGAATATAACGCAAGCGACAAAACAAGCGGGAAGAAGAACAGATGATGTGAAAATGTGCCGGTGCCGTTGACTGAGTTTTTTCCTCGTTTGCTACCCTATTTGTTTGCACAGCGAGCCACTGTCATGAGACAGGTGTTCGAGGATGCACTGTAATTGGTGGAAAGGGATCGAAGGTGACTTGTGTGTGTCATGTATGCATTTGTTTTTTTTTTTTAATATATACATACATACATGTACAACATAGTTTGGAACTAACGACTAGTTTGCCCCCCTTAAAATATATATTACCTTTGGGAAAGTACTTATGGTATCATCTACAGATGCAAAATTTGTTTTTTAAATATATTCGGTTTGCTTTAAAGGTTTGGATCTTGCAAGTAATCATTACACAAAAAAAAACTTAAATTGTTGTTAAATTGTTTAAAGGATTTAATTTGGTAGATCGTGATCCACTGTTACGTACACTATCATTGCATGATATAGGTAAGGAGGAAAATTGCTAAGCTTCAGAGAGTGCAAATCGTTATTGGTGTTCCACAAGGATCGATTTTGGATCCATTGCTTTTAAAATCCTTTTATAAATGATCTAGCTTCCAACAAATCATATACAGCGTTAGTAAAAAGTCCAGGAACGGTCGAATAACTTTGTTATTTGAAAATTATGATTTCTGAAATTTGGTATGGGGGTGTGGTTAATATAAATGCATTTTATGCAATACAGTTTATATTTTTTCACTTCCGGTTTAATCGGCAATACGTCCAATTTTTTTTTTTAAACGGAACGCCCAGATTTTTTATTAACATGTTTATTTTTATTCACAAGAAAACAATTAAAAAATTAAAAAAGTGTCCTAATATAGAAAAATCAAGATACCTGTCTATTCAGGTTGCGATTACAATAATTGTTCAAAATGCTCTCCATTTACAATTTGACAAAAATGTAAACGGTCAGTAAAATTTCTTATTGAATTTTGTATTTGTTCTGGAGTGATGCGATTGGCTTCTTGAACTATTCTCTCTTCCAATTGTTCAAGATTATGGGGACGATTTTTGTACACTTGACATTTCAAATGACCCCAAAAGAAAAAATCTAATGGCAAGAGATCTGGCGAACGTGCTGGCCATTCGATTGCTGCTCTACGTCCGATCCAACGTTCCGGAAAAAATTTCATTCGAATAATCGCGGACATTATGGGCAAAATGGGGGGGGGGAGCTCCATCTTGTTGAAACCAAAAATGTGCATTAGGGTGAGACCTATGTTTGCATTTGGAAAGAGGGCCGCAAGTGCTGGAACAACCTCATTTCGCAATAAATTTAAGTAGACGTTGCCAGTTAAATTTCCTCTTATAAAAAATGGTCCTATGATGTTGTTTCCAACAAGACCAGCCCAGACATTCACCTTTTGAGGACGCTGTATATGGACTTGTTCAATCCAATGCGGATATTCAATTGACCAGTAGCGACAATTATGTCTGTTCACAGTGCCGTTGAGACAAAACGTTGCCTCATCTGAAAAAATGATGTGATCTAAAACATTAGGCTGCTGCTCGATCAATTCCGTCATTGTTTCGCAAAAATGTAGTCTACGATCTGGATCATCTTCAGTTAACTCATTGACGGGATACATTTTATAGGCTTTCATTCTTGCTGATTTAAGAATCTTATGAGCAGATTTTTGAGAGATCTCATGAATTTGACCTAATTCTGTTGTGGACACGTGATGATTTTCTTCCACCGTAAGTAACACATTCAAACTAGTTTCTTCATCTGTTGCTGTTAATAGACGTCCCCTTCTAGGTAAATCCTTCACCTGACGAAAGACTTCAAACTTTTGAATTGTTCGGCATACCGTACTTTTACTAATGTGACGATCCGGATAAACAGTATTAAACAAAATACGAACCTCTTCAAAAGAACGTTGACGATCGCCGTACCCACGCATCATTAATATCTCAATTCGTTCTGATTCAGTAAGTTTTACTGCCATTTTCAAATGTGTCAATGTCTAAAATAAGTAAATTTATAGCGATGCAAAAGTTAAAACGCTTTTAAAATTGTCAAATGTGACGGCAAAAAGAATGCAAACACTAAACAACAATTTTTTTCAAAGGTACGAGGGAGCGTTTTTATATTCGCGGAATGGGGATAAGGGGTGGAAATAAAAAAACCAAATTATTTTTCTTTTTCAATATATTCACCTGCAAGACGGATACATTTTTCACATCTTTCAATTAATTTATTTATACCCTCATAAAAAAATGATTTCTCTTTATCTGCAAAATACGCCGAAACTGCTTCCTTGACTTCATCATCGGCAGTAAATTTTTTACCCCGCAGCTCTTTTTTCATTTTCGGAAACAGGTAATAATCACTCGGGGCCAGGTCTGGGCTGTAGGGTGGGTGATTCACAATTTCGAAGCCCACCTTATGCAGGGCAGCTAACGCAACGCGGCTCTTGTGGACGGGCGCGTTGTCGTGCAAAAGCAGCACACCTTTCGTCAATTTTCCCCGTCTTTTCTCTTTAAAGGCTTCTTTTAATCGCTCTAATATTGAAGCGTAATATTCTCCGGTTATAGAAACACCTTTATCTTTATAATCAATCAACAATATTCCTTCCGAGTCCCAAAATACCGTTGCCATGAGTTTCCCAGCTGATTGTGACACATTAAATTTCTTGGGAGGTGCTGTGCCCTTTTTATGCCACTGCATGGAGTCTTGTTTGGACTCAGGTTCATAATGATGAACCCAAGTTTCGTCGACTCAATACACCATCCTTGTCTTCATTACAGAGGTCGAAAAATGCACGCGAACACTCAACGCGCTGTTGTTTTTGCGGCGGCGCGGCGTGAGCATTCTCGGCACCCATCTTGCGTTGACCTTAAACATGCCGAGGTGATCGTGTAGGATTTTAAAAATTGTTGTATCGGATACTCCAACCAGTTCTGCGAGTTGTTTCTTCTTTAGTCCAGCATCTTCGAGTACAATTTTTTCAACTTTTTGGATAAATGCTGGCGTGGTCACCTCAATGCTCCTGCCCGGCCTCGGGTCGTCTTCAAGGGATTCCCTTCCTTGTTTAAATAAATTATGTCACTTGTACACCATGGTTTTTCCTGGACAAGAGTCGCCGTAAACCAATGACATCTCATTCATTATGGTCGCGACTGATTTTCCTTGCCTGGTAAGGAACTTGATAACGGCACGATATTCGATTTTTTCCATATTTCACTTTTATGTTACTCCTGATTAAACTGTTATTTGGTTGACGATAGCTCAAAGACTAACTGTCTAATAACAATTACCCCCTACAACTCGCTCATTCAGCGAATATAAAAACGCTCCCTCGTACCTTGTTTTTTCTGTATTAGGACACTTTTTAAATTTTTTAACTGTTTTCTTGTGAATAAAAATAAATATCTTAATACTTTCTGAACGTAGTTATTTATTTTGCATTCAAAAGTGTTAAAAAAATATTGGCGTTCCGTTATAAAAAAAAATGCCTTTATATTAACTTATCCCCATACCAAATTTCAGAAATCATAATTTTCAAATAACAAAGTTATTCGACCGTTCCGGGACTTTTTACTAACGCTGTATATTTGAATACTGATAGTTCTAAACGTCGCGAGTCTTTGAGATAATTCTATTGATGTTATTAATTAAATAAGGGGAGGGAGGTGGGATCTATTGGGAGTAAAATGATTAACAGCGCGGTATTATAAAGGCGATATAGTGCTGTCACAAGACCAAGATAGTCAGATAAGTAGTGCAGCTTAAAATGCATCGACAACTCACATCTTTGTACTTCATCCTTTATTTTTAGGGGATTAACTTTTCCTGGTCAGCTGCGTATTGGTTTCATCTCGAACCACAGTCTCCGAGTCCGAAGTTTCTATAGACATAAATATGTTTAAATTCGGTCATAGAAAATCGTTTCTTGCAATTGTTTTAACGACTTCTGGTAACAAGTTCTGACCTGCATATCATACATTTACTACTAAACTGTACTTCAATATCAGCACATTCTCTTTAGCAAAGTTACGCTGTTCAACTTATTCATTCGTTGAAACAATATTTATAGCATTGTTATCCATCCTTTTTCTGCTTTTTTATATCTTTAACCGACATCGAATACTGTTTTGCTCATGCAAGGCAATTTCTTCATACGAGTATTAGCCTATATTTGCCGTCGTTTCGGTATGAAGCAAAGTAGTCCAATTGTGTTGGATATTACCGCTCAGCAAAGAAGTATATCTAAAACTATCAAGATACATACACTACCATCCATAAGTTTGGAAGCTTTTACAAAAAATCACAGATAGCGCATAATTTTATTGTGACTATTATTGTTAATCCTGTTAATCGTTTATCGAATTTCAAAAACGGATTGTTTTTTTGCTGACGCATCCCTTTAAACTTGCTGCCAATAATCGCCTCTTGACGGTGATAACCAGAAACATTTTTTCGTCGTTGTGTATCAACGCGCGATGCAATATCCGGTGCCGTTAGACATCGATTTCGGTTTGAGGTTATTACTAACTGGTCTTCCGAACTTTGACAATTAGTAGCGGCCATATTGTTGAAGCTACATCTGTCAGATTAGCTGTGATTTATTCAGTCTGTTTTTTGAAACTGTATATTTCAGTCACGAGGCAGTGACTCGAAGTTAACATGGAACAAACATCTCGAACAGATGACAGAAAAGTGCAAACGAGCACTAATGACCACCCGCAGAACAATTGGGAAAACATGGGGTTTAAAGCCACGTATGATGTACTGGCTATACACTGCAGTGGTAAGACCTATGCTAACCTATTGTTGTCTGATATGGTGGACCAAAACTGCACAGAAGCAGGCAAGTGTAAAACTCACACAGATACAGAGGCTGGCCTGCCTGTGTATCACTGGGGCGACAAAAAGCACGCCAACAGCTGCTATGGAAACCATGCTAAACCTGTCCCCCTTGGACATTTACATAAGGGGGGAGGCAAGAATGGGGGCATATAGACTGAAATGTGGTGGAAACTGGAGAGACCAGAACACTTCAGGACACACCAGCATAACGACTGAAATCACAAACCCAATCTTTGAGATGGGAAGTGATACAATGATTCCCAAACTCTCCTTCGATAAACCCTTCAAGGTCGTCCTAGACTGGGATAAGTGGAGAGGAAAACAGAAACCAGAGGGCCAAACCCAAATCTGGTATACTAGCAATAGACACATGTGCTCTAAGGGCATCAGAGACACAACCTAAGGGTCAGCTGATTCATATCCTGTCGGATAGCCAAGCGGCCCTAAAGACACTAGCAGCTTATCAGATAACCTCGAGGCTGGCTTGGGAGTGCCTGGAAAACCTAAGAACCCTGGCCAAACACAACAAGGTAACTTTGGTGTGGGTGGCGGGGCACAAGGGTGTACCAGGTAACGAAATAGCAAACAAGCTAGCAAGAAAAGGTTCTGCAACAAAATTCACCGGACCTGAACCGGGTCTGGCGATAACCAGAACTGCGATACGCGGTGCAGTGGCTGAGTGGATTGCAAAAACACACCAGGCACACTGGAGGAGCGTTGAAGGGCAGGTTCATAGCAAACGAATGATGAGGCAGCCATCACGGCAGTTGACGGCTGATGGGCTGGCTCACAGCCGGTTAAGCTTAGAACAGTCACGAGCCTGTTAAATATCTACATGGCTGGGCATCCTTAAGGACGAACCTATATGTAGACTATGCAATGAGGAGGAGGAGACAGCCTACCATGTCATATTCGAGTGCGTTGCGCTGGAACGACGGAGACTGCCACTGCTGGGGCCAATTAACCAGCTGACAGATCTACCGGAAAAAGACCTACCACACAGGCTACTAAACCTAGTAAAAGGGACTAACCTGTTTACCGCGGTGTTATAAGGGCACGCTACTAAACAAAACCCGGCCGGTATAACCAGTGACCAAATCAATCAATCAATCAATCAGTCTGTTTTGCTAAATCACCATGGGCGGATTACCGTCAGCGGTGAGCGCTATAGGACGACTTCTTTTGGCCTGAATTGGATGATATGGACATCAATGACATGTGGTTTCAACAGGACGACAATATTGTATCATATTGGTCTTGGTTCTACTGCAGTGAATCTTCTTTTTAGTTACATTACAGTGCGTGTTCGTTGATGGCTGTGTTTCCACGTTTCGTCTAATTGTAAAAGGTGTACCCCAAGGTTCTGTCCTCGGACCTCTTCTGTATTCTATCTACACATGTCATTTTGTTAAGTACCTGCAGTTAAATGTCATTTTTATGATGATACACAACTCGATCTACTATTCATTTCACTTGACAAAGTGACTGAAGCTTCCGACAGATTGAATCGGGATATAGAACGTCTCTGTACTGTATCGAGGAAACATTCCCTGTGTATAAATCCATCAAAGACTGAGTTAATAGTTTTCGGTCCAAAAAAGTTTAGGTTAAATCCTGACTTTCGAAGTAGTATAAAAATTTTCATTGGTGGTGTGCAGGTTGAATTGAAGAGATCTGTTAAAAATTTAGATATTATTCTGAATGATGAATTGGACTTTATTGAATATACGAAGTTCTATACTCAATGCTTTTGAAATTCTTGTTTCTTATAAAACTAGCGCCATCTATACTTGTATTTAAAAAGAGATTGTTTTCGTTTCTGTTTACGAAGCAACAGAGTGGCGGGTAGGCGGCCGTTTTTATACTTATTAGATTTTAATTGCCCTGCATACGTTGATGCATTTCAATTGTTTATTGCTTGTGTGAGTGTGTTTAACATTGTTATTGCATAATATATTTGTTGAAAAATTGAAATTGTGGAATGTTAGGGAAAATAAATTGTATTATTTTTTTTTTGTCCTCCATCCGTCCACCTTATCCCAACATCCAAGCTCAGCACGCCAAGCGGGTATGCCGGGAGACCTCACTCGGGAAGAGCATGAGCACGTCCCCGCGACGTGTCGCGAGAACGCCCCCGGTACACCTCCTCAATGCACGTAAGTTATTATTTATTGATAGTTTGTCATTTACATTATATATAGTAATTTAATTTACAGTGCATATTATAATCAATTTTTAAACTGGAGTATACAGTGTTGAGCTGATCTTCTTCTCTCTTCTCCAGATCTTCATGGGTGGTTGGTAGAAAGAAGGATGTAATGCAGAATCCTTGCAGCCCACGAAAATACAAGTATCTGCGATGTAACTCCGAATGCGTCCCGTTATTTGCGGAATCGGCCTTCAGAGTGGCCCAGCTCTACGCTAGTGGGTGGCTGGTGTCGTGAGCTCGTAGGACCCTAAGTGAACCTAGGATGACGTATTTCTGCATTTGATGGGCAATGTTTGTAGTGGTGGCGTTGCTTAACCCCAGCGACCTGAGTCCGACCTTGATAGATGTTTTCATCCCACCACACACACCAATAATTAAAGGAATGAAGAGGGCTTTATAGTCGGGATACGTGCGCTTAAGTTGGAAAAGCAAGTCTCTATATTTATTAATTTTTTCATTTTCTTTCCCCTGTATGTTTCTCTCTGCCGGACAAGACATCTCAACAACGTACAGCTGCTTATTATGGTTTTTTCCAGAATTACCATGTCTGGTTTATTGGCTGCAATCTCGGAAGTGGTTGAAAATGGAAAATTCCAGAAGATTTTCACCTTGATCATCATTGGAAATTACTGTTGGAATATCCTTGTCACTGTATGGTGGCACTTTAGTTTCATCTATACCGTACATGAAACGAAGATGGTAGTAGACCACACGGAGGGCCGTATCATGTCTACTTATATAAAGGGTGGGCGCGTATTTGGAGCATGCTGCAAGCAAATGCATCGTTGTTTCCTGGTCCTTACGACATGCACGACATTTAGTGTCCTTAAGTTGTTGTTTTAGGATCATCTTACGGTATACCAGACATCCATACACCCCGTCTTGACATGCTGTAATATAACCCTCCGTCTCAGAATATAGACCTGGTGCTTTCAAGAAACCAAAAGTAAAGTTATACGATAAATTCTGTTCTTCAATATTTTTGTAGAACTGCGAGTGCATTGGCTTATCCAGGTGATCTTGCTTCAATATAGCGTAGAGTTGGTCTTTTGTTTTTTGCCTTGCTTGATTTATTTTCAGGTGTTTTAAATCGTCTCTATGTGGTGGTTCCGCTGTCGGATCGAAAATTAATTTAAACCTTTTTGCAGCTCTTCCGCCTTCCAACGGTCTCATGAGCTCTTACAAACTTCAGAAGAGGATCTTGGGTGTTTGCCACTTTCCATGCCGTGGATATCGAGACTCTGTTATATAGGTCTTCCGCGCCCAACAGATCACGTCCACCATCCCTTCTAGGTAGATATAATCTTTGAATAGAAGCATTAGGGTGTAGACTCCTATGCTTTGTCATAATTTTCCTTGTCTGGCGATCGATGGCCTGTAGTTCTTCCACATTCCACTTTATACAGCCAAACGTATACGAAAGGATGGATATTCCCAAGGAATTTGTTGCTTTGCACTTGTTGATCGCATTTAGCTCTGAGCTCCAGATTTTATTTATTTTTTTGGTATATTTTGATTTTAAGACGTCTTTTATCGCTTGGAGGTTATTCATTTTTCGTTGGGGAATTCCGAGGTAAGTGTAATGTTGGTCTTCAGCTAGGTGGTTAATAACATTACCATCCACCAATTCCATATCGTCTCCCGTGTCCATTACGTGGCTTCTCTTTATGTGGCACACCGCGCACTTTTCGTGGCCTAGTTCCATTCCGATGTCGTTTGAGTATTTCTCAATTATTTTGACCATATTAGGTCGTCTACATACATCAAGTGGTTGAATTTAAATTCTCTCCTACCTGGGGGGCCGGCTGCGTATCCTCCACATTTACGCAAAGCCACTGTTAGTGGTGCTAGGGTTACACTGAAAAGGAGAGGGCTCAGTGAATCTCCCTGATATACACCTCGCTGGTATTTAATCGGTAATGTTGACACTTCGTTCTTTCCTCGCCCCAGGTAAACTTTTGTTTTCCATTTTGAAAAAAGGTGTTTCAGTACTATTAATATTTGGTGATGTACTCCCATTTTTTCAAGAATTATTACAATGAGCGCATGCGATGTAGTATCAAAAGCCTTCTTATAGTCAATAGTTAGTTTCTGTTTACGAAGCAACAGAGTGGCGGGCAGGCGGCCGTTTTTATACTTATTAGATTTTAATTGCCCTGCATACGTTGATGCATTTCAATTGTTTATTGCTTGTGTGAGTGTGTTTAACATTGTTATTGCATAATATATTTGTTGAAAAATTGAAATTGTGGAATGTTAGGGAAAATAAATTGTATTATTATTATTATTATTAAACACACTGCCAAAATAGTAAAGAATTATTTTGAAACATAATCGGAAGAAGCAATTCGGAGCCTCTTCGAAGCCCGGACTGTTATGTACTAGCCGTCTTCTGTTTTGAGCTTCGAGCAATCAATTTTACGAATGTAGGTTATTTTTTTTGTTTTCTCCTAATTAAATAACGACCTTCTCTTTATTAGTCTAACATCCAGTACAACAACAATAAAAATCAAATACCTCAGATTAAGAAAAATGTTTAGCAACTGTTTCATAACCTTCAATCTCCCATATTTTCCATGTAAATGTTTACAACTACCGGCAACAAATCGTAAACGCGAGGCGCGTATTACACATTTTAAAATTGTACTCACGGGTCGCTGTATATATATATATATATATTCTGTATAGTAAAAAAAAATACGTATAAAAAAAAACCTGGACCTTCAAGCGCGGCAATCTCGTTTAACGTTACGAAGTTAAAGGCGCGCGCTCGTTTTAAGTTAATTTAACGCGTGTCCCAATTTTTTAATGAATAATACTTGTCCGCGGCGAAATTCTATTCGCGCCACAAAATTTAATGAAGTTTGCTGCCGTTTCAAGAGCTGAAAATCGCGAAAGGACTCTCTCTCTCTCCTTCTATATTAACCTGTTTTGTAGCGCAAGTATCTTGTTTCCTACTTATGTTCCTCTCTCGTCTATGAATATACTTTAAGGAAAACGGTTCAAATAAGTCTACACGTCTTTCAACTTGTACGGCAATAAAATAGGAATTAATTATAAATCAATTTATTCTAGAACACAATTAATTATGTTTTCATGACAAATACTTTTTCCGTGTTTATTTCAAGAAATGTAAAATTTTATAAGATTACACTATCGATAATGCTGATTTTAAATTTAATATTTTCATGAATGATCTACTTCCGGTATACCGGAAGTACATACCAACTCGCTTATTTTAAATAGAACATGGTATTTTTTATTTTATTTTTCAATTCTCTATCAAATTTTGAGTGAATTTCATGTACCATGTCCTATACCAAAAATTAATAGTTTTTGAAATATTTCAATTTTTGTAGATAAACACAATCCCAAATAAATCACGATATTGCTACAAACAAAAACGTTACTGACTTATAATTTAACATGGCGAATTGCAAGACATCACTAAAGTGAATCGTCCTTTGAAATGCAATTTTTTTTATACAATTATAACTCGTTTATTTCAAACACCCTATATTCTCATTTAATCGATATTAGCATTCTCTATACATATTTCTAACAATAACAAAACTTAAAATGTATTTCAACATTAATAAAGCGTAGGCCATGGCTGTCAAAGATGTGACAACTTAATAGTAAATTGTCTTCGTTGGACCAGGTCAGAGCACCATAGGAGAAAATGGGTCAGAAAAACATCGCACAAATCATGAGCTTGGGAAGGTCTCGCTAAAACACCCTGTATAATATGAAGTGTCCCATTCGTTTGTTTCCCCTGAACAAAGCAATGCTGGATGTCTTCTTTTGTAAGAGCATTTAGGAGGTTCGCCAATTTTCGCTACATTTCTTCCATCGACTAGAAGCAGACTTGATCTTCGGAAACGAGGAAAAGTCACAGAATGCTAAATCAGATGAGTACAGTGCGTGTTCGAGCACTGTAGTGCATGTGGCGGCTAAATAACGCTTCATAGACAGCACGTTATGGGCAAGTGCGTTGTTCTGGTACAAGATCCACAACTCCGGCCGTTTCTTACGAATTCGCTCTCGCAGTGTTGCCAAAACGTTTAAATAACAAGTTAACCCATTCAGTCATCACGATGGCGCTGATGTCGAAAAAAAAAAACGATTAACATGGCTTTAAATGTCAAATCGCAAATGGTGACGTTTTCCATTAATTCAGGCTCTTCATCTCAAGAAAATCAAAGATCTGCTGGCGGCCGAGCTTCTGGTCGGGAGTCAAAATTTTTGGGCACCAACTTAGCATAGACTTTGTTCATGTTCAATTCATGACCGTTTCTTTATCGGCGTTTACAGTCTCAGCAAGCAATCATCCGAATGCTTATTCGACGATCTCCGCGCACAATTTCATTGATTTTGTTCGCGATGTGCGATGTTGAAACAGACACAGGTCGACCTGGATGTTAATCATCTTCGGTGCTCTCTCGGTCTTCAGAAAATCTTTTACACCATTCGAAAATACGTGCACGAGATAGAGAATTCTCACTATAGGCCACTTTATAGCACTCAGTCGGACATTGTTATCGGCACAAGACAAAAAAAAACACGTTCGTTTCTAATCTCTTAGTTATTAAATAGTCAAACCTCGTATAAATAGCTCCGGACCTAGGAGCGAACCCTGCAGTACACCAGCCAATATCCGCCTACGATTGGATGGTACATTGATCTTAAACGGGAAAGTTTTGTCGGTAAGATAGGAGCGAAGAAGAGCTATCATATTGGCATTAATGCCACAAATTGCCCATTTTATATAAGAGTCCGTCATGCCACAATAAATCAAACGCGTGGGCAAAATCTTCAAGTGCCTCAGCGAATTTCGAATCTCTCCTCCGTGAGTCGGATTAGATCTGGTAGCCTTACCAATATAATAGAATCACTAGTCAGCTAGTTTTTATAGGTTCGAGAGGAGACGTGTCGGCTTGAAACTACATGGTAATGTTTCCGTTGCCTTGGAAATGCGCAAAGCTATCAGCTAACACTAAATTAGAAATGTTTCACATTTTGGGTACTCATGAATGGATTCTCCGCCTCGTTTGAACCGCTTATACCCGAATTTAACTTGGAAATAGGGCAGGCTATTTCCTCAGTACACTCGTAAAATCGTAAGACTATTCGTAAAAAAGACTTTCGTTTTATTTCACAGATAAAAATATTGATCAGCAGTGATTTACTATCCAAATCAAACATTTATATAACGTAAGGTTTATCTATTCACGGGGAAAAAGGACGGTTAATATTATTGGAAAAAAATCAATATCTGTAGTAACATAAGTGTTTGAAATTCATTTCGAGATAACGCTGATGGTGCCTATAGTGTACCCAAAACAAATTAATAGATAGAAGATATGTCAACAGCATTTCGGTGCTATTTTTTACGCGCAAGCTTCAATATATGTATACCTAACACTTCACATACGAGCCCTTTCTCATGTCAATTGACCCACAGTCTGATATCTATGTTTTTCGAGGCTAGCGAAAAAATAATAGACACTACATGCTTTTATCGATACCCAAATGAATTAACACGATATTTTTAATAATGTTCAATAAAAATATGAACTTTTTTATTCCTTTTTGAAGTCTTTAGCTGTAAGATTACAAGCCACGTGTCACAGAGAGGCCTCTAAACAGGAGTAATGGACTCTGGATAAAATGTGTGAACAAACTTCGAATTTTCATGTCAACCAAAGAAAAAGTTACTTTTAACATTACAGCAAACATGGCCACGCAACTATTCTGGCGCTGTAGAAAGGTTGTTGGTACAACCTGGACCAAAGATATCCTATGGAGCAGCAGTCTGGTGGAGAAGGACAGAAGTGTCCTCGGCAGTGGCGTTGCTAACTGCTGTCCAGCGACAGGCGCTGCTGGGAATCACCGAAGCAGCTAACAGCACAGGAACCGCATTCTTGGAGACCAGTGTGGGCCTCCCTCCGCTGGAGCTTTACGTAAAAGCGGAGGCTATAGCTGGGATCCTTAGACTGAAAGCCAATAAAGTGTGGTACCCCAACACTTGAGATTCCCTCTTAGAAATTGCTGAATTTTCTATGGAAAGCGGAGAAACGAAGGTGATTAAGTTTGTATAGGAAAATTAGAACTTCAGTTTTGAAAAATTTTAAAAATTCATAAAAATCCAACAAAATTCAAGAAAAATATTCTATTGGGACGATAAAGTTCGTAGAAAAAAAATTATACTTTTCAAATTTTGTCGAATTTTTTTTATTTTTCAAAATTTAACTTCTAAGGGGTACACTTTATATAGAAAGAAATATTTTACCTTGAATTTTCATTAAATTTTTAAATAAAATGTATGTATTACAAAAATATTTTTTCCTATACCTACAAACTGTATGATCCCCTAGAAGTTGAATTTAATTAATATTTTCCTTTAATTAATTCCTATTAATATTTTCCTTGAGCTTTGTCGAATTTTTTTAATTTTCCAAATTCTACTAAAAAGGGGGCGGTACAGTTTGTATAGAAAAAAATAATAATTTTCCCTTAATTTTTATTATTTTTAAATATTTCAAAAATATTTTTTTCGTATACAAACTGTACGACCCCCTTAGAAATCGAACTTTAAAATATTAAAAGAATTAATAAAAATTCAAGGGAAAACATTTTTTACCACAAATTTTACCACCTCCTTAGAAGGGATTGATGTTTTTTTAAGGGGGTAATAAAATTTAAATGAAAAAAATAATTTTCTCTTGGAATTTGTAGCGTTTTTATTAATTATTTTTTTGATTTTTCAAAATTCAACTTCTACAGTATAGCCTAGGAAAAAAAAAGATTATTGGTTATTTTGCCTATACAAGTTTTACCCCCTTAAAAATAAATCAATAACTTCTAAAGGTATGATAAAGTTTGTAGGAAAAAAATATACTTTTCCTTGAGCTTTTGTCGAATTTTTTTAATTTTCCAAATTCTACTAAAAAGGGGGCGGTACAGTTTGTATAGGAAAAAAAATAATTTTCCCTTAATTTTTATTATTTTTAAATATTTCAAAAATATTTTTTTCGTATACAAACTGTACGACCCCCTTAGAAATCGAACTTTAAAATATTAAAAAAAAAATTAATAAAAATTCAAGGGAAAAAATTTTTTTACCACAAATTTTACCACCTCCTTAGAAGGGATTGATGTTTTTTTAAGGGGGTAATAAAATTTGAATGAAAAAAATAATTTTCTCTTGGAATTTGTAGTTTTTATTAATTATTTTTTTGATTTTTCAAAATTCAACTTCTACAGTATAGCCTAGGAAAAAAAAAGATTATTGGTTATTTTGCCTATACAAGTTTTACCCCCTTAACAATAAATCAATAACTTCTAAAGGGATGATAAAGTTTGTAGGAAAAAAATATACTTTTCCTTGAGCTTTGTCGAATTTTTTCAATTTTCCAAATTCTACTAAAAAGGGGGCGGTACAGTTTGTATAGGAAAAAATAATAATTTTCCCTTAATTTTTATTATTTTTAAATATTTCCAAAATATTTTTTTCGTATACAAACTGTACGACCCCCTTAGAAATCGAACTTTAAAATATTAAAAAAAAAATTAATAAAAATTCAAGGGAAAAAATTTTTTTACCACAAATTTTACCACCTCCTTAGAAGGGATTGATGTTTTTTTAAGGGGGTAATAAAATTTAAATGAAAAAAATAATTTACTCTTGGAATTTGTAGTTTTTATTAATTATTTTTTTGATTTTTCAAAATTCAACTTCTACAGTATAGTCTAGGAAAAAAAAGATTATTGGTTATTTTGCCTATACCAGTTTTACCCCCTTAAAAAAAATCAATAACTTCTAAGGGGATGATAAAGTTTGTCGGAAAAAAATATACTTTTCCTTGAGCTTTGTCGAATTTTTTTAATTTTCCAAATTATACTAAAAAGGGGGCGGTACAGTTTGTATAGGAAAAAATAATAATTTTCCCTTAATTTTTATTATTTTTAAATATTTCAAAAACATTTTTTTACCACAAATTTTACCACCTCCTTAGAAGGGATTGATGTTTTTTAAGGGGGTAATAAAATTTGTAGCAAAAAATATTTTGCTGCGTTTTTATTAATTTTTTTTAATTTTTAAAAATTCAAATTCTAAGAGGGTGGTGCAGTTTGTATAGGAAAAAAACGAATATTTTGAAACTAGTTTAATAGAAATTCAAAGAAAATAGGAGTTGAATTTTGAAAAATAAAAAAATCCAAATTTGACAAAATTCAAATTCCTGCAAATTTTACTGCCCAATTAGAAGTTGTTGAATTTTTTCTAAGGGAGAAAAAATAATATTCATCACCTTCTTAGAAACAACAAAATTAATGGAAAAATATTATTTCTTTCCTAGAAACTTTCTAGGGAGGTGAGAGGAAAAGTAAAATTTATGTAGGAAAGTTGAGTTTTGAAAAATTTAAAAAAAATAATAAAAATTCAGGAAAAATTCGTACAAACTTTATCATCCTGCTTGAAGTTGCAATATTAAAAAATAAAAAAAAATTAACAATATTAATGGAAAAATGTAATTTTTTTCCTAGAAAGTTTTCCTGAATTTTTTATGAAAGAATTTGGGGAGCAAGTTATTGGACTTTATAGAGGACAGTAAACTTCTCAACTGGAAATGAGAATTTTAATAGGGATGGTACAAAGAGCACCCAGCTCAAGTGATTGGATTATAGGTCTAATTGAATAGATAGATAGATAAAGACACTACAGCAAAAGGAAAATACAATAAAATGGGCAAAAAACATAAGAATTGGACTCTCCAGCAATGGGATGCAGTAGAGTGTAGTCGTGAGTCCAAATTCGAAGTTTGTTTTGGAGACAGCAGAAGTCGTGTTATCTGCAGAAAACATGAAGCATTTCATCTCTGCTGTCTTTAAAAAAAAGTCAAATTTCCTGCATCAGTCATGGTCTGGGGCAGTCATCATGTCATCTAGAGGTGTAGGAAAACTTCACTTTATTGACGAAATAGTGATCACCGACAAATATTTAAAGATATTAGAAGAATCTCTTTTACCGATTATGGAAAATCACTTGACATCAGGGCAAGATTTTGTGTTCCAACAAGACGGCGCAGGGTGTCATACCTCGAAGAAAGCTTTAAAATGGATGGAAAACTATAGGGTACCACTTTTGGGATGGGTTTCAAGCAGTCTTGATTTGTCTCCAATTGAAACTTTGTGGCGTGAGATGAATCGCAAGATCAATCCCAGAATCGAAACAAAAACTTGAAGAAATATGGGATTCTTTTACGCTTTTACCAAAATTGACATTAATAGTTGACTAAAATACGAGAGGGCTTCAGTCTTTAATTATTAATGCCAATTTTGGCCAAGTCAAATTAGAAGCACACGAGAAAAATTGAAACAATGTAATAGTCGACTACTTATCAAGCTTGAGCTATATTTGTTAAGATTATTTCCTAAACCAAGTTTCATAGTAAAAAATGAGCAAAATAAGTATATTTTATTAGCTGTTAAGAAAAGAGAACAATAAATTATTTTGAACCAAAATTAAACAAACAATTATTGTGTTATATTTCCTGGTGTTGCTGATGATGTTACAAACTCTGTTTTTCTCACGATCGTCTCTGATGAGGTGGAAAGTCTTGCTTCCTCTCCCTGGTTTCGTATCCCTCGTAAATGATTCAAAATTTGTTAGTGATGTTGTTGATCCATCTGTAAATAGTGCTGAATCGAGGAAGAATTGGCATGACCAATTATTTTGATTAATTGTTGTTCGGGAACTCCCGATTTGGCTAATTGTGACACAGCTGTTGAACGGCAAGAATGGTTGGTAATTTTGAGACATTTGGTATTTAAACCAGTAGATTCTGCTCCTTGTTTGGTTCACTTGGAAATTTCGTTCTTCCCAATAGGTGAATTTTTGTACGAGAAGGAATTTTTCTTCTTCCAAAATGGTTTGGTCTTCAAAAACAGCTGATCGCAGGTAAAATTAGGCACACGTTTCTCAACTAATGTTTTAAAAATTCTGACTGGACAACGATCCACGCATTTATGGTTTCCTCCTTGGCAGGTCTTACTAAATATTGGGTTATATTCTACTCTACCCTACTCAATTCCATCAGATTTAATTTCAATTTTGATATGATGTAGCAAGCAGCTTGTCGCCAGCTTCGCGCCATGTCAGTTCCACGGAAGCTAAATAGTAGAATTTTTGGCGTTGTCTCGTCACAATGGCCTATTATGTCAAATAAATTGTCAATACTCAAAGAGGTCGCACTTTGCTTTCGTTTATCTGGAAGTTTTTGCAGTACTCGTCGTTTGCTATTACGAGCATCTCTTGAACTTTTGAATTCAATCCCTTGAAAAGGATCAATTTTACTGTTATGCTTCTTAAAATATAACCCTTGAAGACTTTTGGCGGTAGAATCCCACGTACATTTTACAGTATATTCCTTATAATCATCTCCGTTCTCTTTTTTCATGTTCCATGCCCAGTCCTTCAGAATTTCGTTCAGTTTACTTACTGGCATCAACTTGTCCAAAATATACTTGCGTTCGTCACAAAACTGACGCTGTCTTTACTTCTTTTTGTATTTATCGGAGTTGTCAAAACTTGATTTTTTACCTACAATATTGAATAGTCGATTTGTAATAGTAAGTTGCTGATATCAAGAACCGGTACCGTTCATTGGTTAATTCTAACTTCAGTTGTGATCGTGATTTGACAAAATTTAAATTTGACAGGCGAAGGAAATAGTCGTGAATATAAAATAAGTATTATAGAGAAAGTTCAACAGTTGAAATAGGTTTGGGAAGTTGTTAAGGGATTTCTAGAGGAGATTAGGATTAAGCATGCTACGGTTTCGCCAGCGGTAGGGTTGACAACACCGTTTAAAGAGATATTTTCTTTGTTACTCCAGATTTAAAAAGAAATTTTATGCATCGGTTGAGTAACGACTTCCTAATCGAAGTTTCTTAAGTAGATTTATCACGACCATCGTAGTCATAAACAAAGAACGAAGATATCGTTTATACAGGTTGCGCCAACGTATTAATTTGTCTGTAGATTTGTTTACGAATTTAACGCGGCGTTGCCAAGCGTATGCGATCGCTGTCAATGGCAATCACTTTAGACAAATGCGACACCGATATGCTCAAACACCAATCGTAATAAGAATTGGCAGAAAATGCATAACTACATAACTATTAGTGCTCCAAATCATCATCCAAATTAGGAGGTTTGCTTAGATAAACATTCTCTTTCAAATGTACCCACAAAAAAAAGGAGGCCAGGGCACATCTCCAAATCATGAAATTCACATGATGCGGAAACAAGTTTTGCAGCAAGGTCATCGTAATTCTTTCTGTGTGAGCAGTAGCTCCGTCTTGCTGGAACTATACATCCTGTTGCAAGTTGAGCCTTTGCAGTTGTTGCAAACGTGACTCGATCTAAAGAAATGCCATCGATGCGACCACTACTAGATAAAATGGTCGCTCCAAGTGATCGAGATCGAAAAAATAACAACGCATTGTATCGTCGAAACAAAGGGGTTTTTCAAAAATCGTCATAGGAAAAATATTCTTAGAATAGGCCAGGGAATAACCTCTTGCATTTTTGCCCCATATTTACCTAACACCCTGTATAGTGACGACTACATCAACGCGATGAGTCGACGAAATTATACTCGCTAACGTGATTTTAAAAAGCTCTAAAAGTAAATAGAATTATTTTATTCAGTATAAATTTCACTTGAACAATCGTAATGACAAAAAAAAAATAAGATAGAAAGAGAATCCTTTCATAAAACATATGGAGAGTTTGACAGCGTATAACTAATGCACTCTGACAGTGCTTTTGAATAATTACACATATCCCGAGAACTCGGTAATCTACATCTACGAAGTGATAATGAATGCATAAACCCCATACAACGAACACTGTGTTCTGAAACGGCAAAAGAGAAACTCCTATTGATTTTTACATTCCCAGAACGAAACGTTTTCAAGTCGACATTCATCCATAGAAGAGGAGTATGCGCATCACGATGTTGTACAAATACTGTAGCATGATTACTAGCAAGTTACAGGAATTATTGTGTTAAGATAAAAAGACTGACTTAACAAAATTAATTCTTCTGACATAGGGTATCCTTCCCATCGGATTTTCGAAATAATATTTTTATCTGTTTTTATTAAAATGAACATAATATTTAAAATTAAAGACGGCAATAACTATCATACAAACGATACCACGACGCGCATTCCACAAAGAATATTTGTTGGTCCACAAATTAGGAAGCTCTTCAAAGATGAAAATTTTGAACGTACCATGAATGATTTAGAGCTGGCATTTCTGATTGGACTTGTTTTAAAAATGTTTGCAATCATTTTCTGGGAAATCAAAAAAAACTACCAAGATATCGTAAGAAATTTTCAAGAAAACCGTAAAAATTCAAGGTAAAAGTACCAGTAGTTAACACCCACGATAACGCGCTAATAATTTGACGACATGAGGGTTAGAAAAATTATACGGCAAAGGTTCGTTCTTTGAAAGGGTGTTGGAAAGATGTTGTGCAGAACTGGCGCATTGAAAATATACAAAATCCTACACTAAACAAAAGACACTTTTCAAAATTATTAGAAAAGGTATTGCAAGAAAAACTAAAACGAGAAATTTTAAGAAATGGTTTCCGCAAATGTGGGCTGTGCTCTTGGGATCCTGATGCTATCAATCTGACTGGCAACAGCAGAAGAAGAGAAATACCTCATCATAATGCAAGTAGCTTGAAAAAGCTGGAAAAAGGATTTGAATTTCTGAAAAAGATCATTGAATCTGGCAAATTAGAAAAATTTCGAACTTCAAACAATTGGGATGGGGACTTAGCAGACTTTTCTTTATATCACTTATATAAGAAAATTGAAATCAAATTGAATGACCTGAACAATCCAGATGGACAAATTCAAGAGATAAATATTGAGAACGATAATGAACGGAATGCGGAAAACAATAGCGAACATATAAATGCTGCGAACAATGACGAACATAACGAGCTACCTGCATCTCTTGAACATAATTCTAATGCAGAGAACCCATTGATGGAAAACTGTGATATACAAAATAATGTCCTAGGAGAAAATATTTCAAATGGAGAACACTGATATACGCCCCATCGATTATGCTAACTTATACCCAGAAAGACAGTACTACGAGGGAGCGTTTTTATATTCGCGGAATGGGGGATAAGGGGTGGAAATAAAAAATCAAATTATTTTTCTTTTTTTAATATATTCACCTGCAAGACGGATACATTTTTCACATCTTTCAATTAATTTATTTATACCCTCATAAAAAAATGATTTCTCTTTATCTGCACAATACGCCGAAACTGCCTCCTTGATTTCATCATCGGCAGTAAATTTTTTACCCCGCAGCTCTTTTTTCATTTTCGGAAACAGGTAATAATCACTCGGGGCCAGGTCTGGGCTGTAGGGTGGGTGATTCACAATTTCGAAGCCCACCTTATGCAGGGCAGCTAACGCAACGCGGCTCTTGTGGTCGGGCGCGTTATCGTGCAAAAGCAGCACACCTTTCGTCAATTTTCCCCGTCTTTTGTCTTTAATGGCTTCTTTTAGTCGCTCTAATATTGAAGCGTAATATTCTCCGGTTATAGAAACACCTTTATCTTTATAATCAATTAACAATATTCCTTCCGAGTCCCAAAATACCGTTGCCATGAGTTTCCCAGCTGATTGTGACACTTTAAATTTCTTGGGAGGTGCTGTGCCCTTTTTATGCCACTGCATGGAGTCTCGTTTGGACTCAGGTTCATAATGACGAACCCAAGTTTCGTCTCCATCCGGTAACAATTCGACTCAATACACCATCCTTGTCTTCATTACAGAGGTCCAAAAATGCACGCGAACATGCGATTTTTTCCATATTTCACTTTTCACTCCTGATTATGTTACTTGGTTGACGATAGCTCAAAGACTAACTGTCTAATAACAATGAAACTTCGTATTTATTCTAATTATGAGTCGCTGCACAGGCCACGCCCCCCAATGCGCCTAATCACCCCCCTACAACCCGCTCATTCCGCGAATATAAAAACGCTCCCTCGTAATACATATTATCAACCAGAAAATATGTTCAAAGATGTTCTAGAATCGACAAATAAAGAGAATAATAAAAACTGCTCCAATCAAATTATTCCTTCGCCATTTAAAAGAGTTCTTTTAGTCAGATGAAGTTCTCGAGACTAATTGCAAGAAAATAAAGAAAGAAAAAATACTACGCATGGCAAGACTACTATGAAAAACAGGAATTTGAAAAAGACCAATGAACTTCAAAATGTACAAAGAGCTGAAGAAAGGCGCAGAAATAAAAAGTTAAGAGGAAAGAGAGAGTTGAGAGAAGTTGGGATACAATCGAAAAAGAAAGAAAAACTAATTTTAAGAGAGAGGAAAGCTAAAAAGGTTTTATCTGAATCAGATAGTGACAGTAATAATGAGTGGGTAGAATCAGGCTGCAGCATTGATGATTTTAGCTCGAACGAAAATTTTGATTCACAACATTGGCATTGTCTGCTCTACTTCTAATGTTATGTTCCAATGTTATGTTAAGTTTTTCCGTTAGCGAAATAATGGCATTTTTCTGAAGAGAGCTAAATGTCAAAATTTTCAAACAAATGTCAATATCTTATAAACTAATGAAAATAATTGAATATGATCCTGTATAAAGTTGCCTTAAAATTCCTCAGGAAATTCAAAAATGTGATCATATATAGGGTGTTCCATTTAAAAATGTAAAGATACTGATGGTTACGGGTAAACTAAACACCCTGTATGTCGTAGAATAATTTTACGTTATAAATTTCGTAAAACTAAACAACTTTTGTATTTCAATATTTGGTGTATTTTGCATAAAAATGGAGATATGGAAGAATAATATCGCATTATGGTTACACCCTGTATATAGTCGTCAAACTTCATCGCAATTTTTATAAGAAATACCACAATTTATTGTTTCACGTCATTAGACTACAAAAACTTGGAAAATCATCGCATGTTCATCACATTTTTCACAAATTTTTAGGACTAGTCAAACGCTAAGAATGGCACAATATTTTGTTCAAAAGCTCGGGAATCATCAAATTAACCATCGACTGGTTAATTTTTATCCGTCCTTCATGTTATTTGTAACAGTATCTAAAGTTTAACGCACGTTTGATAAACTTTGAGAGGTGGTCGAAGGCTAAAAATGACAAAACTTAATTTGAGACATCTAAACCATAAAAACTTGAAAATCATCATGGTTAATTTGTATTCAACCTTGACGCTATTTTTATTACAGTCTCCGAAGCTCGTCACGATTTTTATAAACTTCAAAGGGCAGTCAAACGTTAGAAATGGTACAACTTGTTGCTTCGTGTGTTTAGACCATAAAAAATCACGATTTAACCGCCCACTGGTTAATTGTTATTTGACCTTGAAGTTACTTATGATAAAGCTTCTAAAATGCATCACCCTTTTCATAAACCTTGGGAGGAGAGAGGGGGGGGGGGTCAAATGTTGAGAGTGTTGTTGTTTAGCTACTATTTTTTTAGTATGATTTGTTAGCCAATTGTTAGGAAATCATTATTTATTGCAAAATTGCATCGATGGAATCAACCAAAACTTAAGAAAAAAAAGTCTTGACCGACATTTGGAATACCAAAATAAGTGGTTGCATATTCGCACACCACAATATCGTAAAATACATCGCGTTTGAAGAACGAACGTGACCGTAAAAATATCACCCTGCATTATTCAAATAAACATAAGAAACCTCCGCGCTCTTTTGAATTTCAATATCTTTGCCATAGGTCAAGGTTTAAATCGGTCAATTAACATACGCAAACAATCGACAAGCTCAGTCGACTGTGAGAACCTATCGCAGCTTTGATTGTTATTAACTACAAACAAGCACATGTACAATGTAGTCGTTTACTCAGCGTGTGATGTTTACGAATCGTTATTTATTAATATTAATACTGCTACACTATCTCGACGATAAAGATAAAGATAGAAAGCGTAAAAAATTCTATTACTAATTCATTTTTATTAACTTACGTAACGTGCCAAGCTAGCTCAATGTTAAAACGTTTTTTGTTTTTTTTTTGTACCACGGATAATGATAATATTTAAAGTATTCGTAAGCTATTGTAAATGAGTGTATAATTTGTTTACGTCGAATCTCTTAACAGATATGTAGTATGTATATTATTTTTAAATTGTTTCCTGCTTTATTATTAAAGCTAGTAATCTTAAATTAGAATTACGCAAGTGTGGGATTTAAAAATTATAATTTATTTTCGACCAAAGAGACGTGATGCATCCTTTTTTTTAGAACAGAAAGATAGAAATTGCCTATTTAAGCAACAGTGCTAGAGATCCCACACTTGACAATTTCTTTTTGGGGGGTGATTTCAAGGACTCGTAATAAACATATAAAACATCGGTATCACCAAACACCACAACACTGGTTAATTATTCAGGACACGTGTTTCGAGAACGCATGTGTTCTCATCATCAACCGAATACCGAAATGGTATTCGATAGTCGGTTAATGATGAGAACCTAATGCGTTCTCGAAACCCGTGTCCCGAGTAATTAATCAAAGTTGTGGTGTTTGGTGATACCGATGTTTTATCTGTTTAATTTCTGTTTGCATAAATTTTATCCTTTTTGTGTGTGTGTGTCGTATATGAGGGATCCCAATGTTTGAGGATGTATTGCTGGATTTTGTATACGATGTGCCGCCTACATGCTATTGTGAACGGGACTAGAATTTCGTTGACAACTTCACATCGGTTTTCTTAAGTGTCTCCTTTCTACTCATTCATCCATTTTCGAAATGTCAAATCTTGTTACAAAATTTTTCTAAACAATCTTGGAAGCAGGAAGGGGGGTCGGGCGAAATTATGACATTTTTATTGGTGCCAAAAATGTTGGAAATTTTGTTCATCGGACACTACTAGCCATTGTTTAACCGACCACCTTAATACATTTTCAAAATGTTTATTACAGGATAGGATTAACCATCGTTTGACCTTGCTCCATATAGTCACAAAAAAATGCAAAACAAAAATAAATTGATTCCTTCACGAATTGGAATTGCATCTGACAAAAAAAAAAAAACTTTACATATTTTGGAATGGGGTCAATCGCCAGAAAATGCCAGAAAGTTCTTCCTTCGGGCTTCTCGATCACAGCAAACCACAAATCATCGTTAGACCACCCCCCTCCCCGGTTAAATTTTATCCGACCTTGAAGTTATATAATTCTAAGAGTTTCAAAAGTCGTCACACAAGATGGTCAAATGCTTGTTTGTCTGACGTTTCTAAACCAAAATCATTGTTGGACCACCCACTCTTTAATTTTAATGCAACCTCAAAGATAAATATAACAGAGTTTCGAAAATTCGTCACACACTTTAAGACGGACAATGCTACAAAATTTTGTTTTATGTTTGTAGTCAATAAAAAATCGAAAATCACCGTTCGGCCAATAATAATATATGGTTATTGTTTATCCAACCTTAAAGTACAACAACGTTTCCAAAGTTAATCACACTTTTCCCAGACTTTGAAAGATGGCCAAACGCTGAAAATAGTACCTACGGCTTATTGTCTCGTGTTTTTAGACCACCAAAAAAATGCAAAATCATCCAAATATGGGTCTACTGGTTATAGCCTAAACAATAGCTGATCAATCAAATTCGCGTATGGGCAATAGTGGTCAATCTCTTTCGCCATTTTTGAGGATTTTTCATCAATTGTTTCATCAATATACGTTTGAACCAAAATCGTTTTCATTAAATTGCTTCAGTGGGGTTTTAGAGTTAAGAAAGTCAAGTAAGTTTTGAAGATTATATATTTAGGTAAACCGATGTGAAGTTGGCAACGATATCCAGCAACGAATTCTAGTCCGGTTCACAATATCATGTAGGCGGCACATCGTATACAAAATCCAGCTGCGAATTAATAAGTTTGGGATACGTTTCGAATCAGTGCTTTGCTCTAGGTAATACAGGTCTTCATAATTAAAGAAAGTTTTTAATTTTTTGGTGGCTGCGGTTTAATTAATCATTGATCACTAGCTTATTAGTGCTGATGCCACGATGAATTTTTTACCAGAAGCTCTTATTAAGACTTAGATTGCATCTACGCCAAAAAATTTAGAAAAGTAAGGGTCCTCATAGTTAAAACATTTTTTTGATTTTTTGATGACTATGGTTTAATTAATCATTTATCACTAGCTTATTAGTGCTTGTGCCATAACGAAATTTTTACCAGAAGCTCTTACTAAGACTTAGATTGTATCTACGCCCAAAAATTTGGAAAAAGCAGAGGTCTTCATAATTAAAACATTTTTTTGATTTTTTGGTGGCTGCGGTTTAATTAATCATTGAGCACTAGCTTTATTAGTGCTGATGTCATGATGAAATTTTTACCAGAAGCTCTTATTAAGACTTAGATTGTATCTACGCCCAAAAATTTGGAAAAAGTAGGGGTCCTCATGGTTAAAACATTTTTCTTGGTTTCTTGATGAACGGTTTAAATTAATCATTTATCACTAGCTTATTAGTGCTTGTGCCACGATGACATTTTTTCCAGAAGCTCTTAGTAAGACATCTTTATCTTTGAGGTTGCATTAAAATTAACTGGTGGGTGGTCCAACAATGATTTTGTTCTAGAATCGTCTGATAAACAAGCATTTCACCATCTTTCAAAGTTACCGAAGATTGTGACGACTTTTGAAACTCTTAGATGTAACTTCAAGGTCGGGTAAAAATTAACCAGTGGGTGGTCAAACGATGACTTGCGGTTTGCTGTGATCGGGAAGCCCGAAGCAAGAAATTACAGTAACATTTTCTGACGATTGACCTGTGACCATATCAAGCCTTCAAAACGATTATTTGGTTGTCAAGCAAGGTCAAACGATGGTTAATCCTATCCTATAACAAAAATTTTTTAAACGATGTCATAATTTCGCCCCACCCTCCTTCCTGCTTTGTTTAGAAAAAGTTTAGAACAAGATTTGAAATTTTGAAAATGGATGAACGAGTTTTTGGGTTAGTTTTTAACATTTTGGAAAAATTCTGTAAAGATGTTGTGGTTTGTCTGGCCTTTCCACATATGATCAATATTCTCAATAAAACTCACCTCTTCTCTTCCTTCTGGATTTCGCCCCAAAAGGTCGATACTTCAGCTTCCTCCTGGCGAGCATCCAACTCCAATCTTCACCGCATTCCAATATATGCCTGTGTAGTTCACCTAAAGTATTGCACATCCTAGAACACTTCGTACACAACCGAGCATCACTACGTTTCCACGATTTCGACACTGGAAACTCCTCGACGTACCCGACTTTACCCAAACCGGGAATACTGAGATGTCTGTACAGAACACTTTGGTTACCAACGAACTCGTAATGTTGCACCCACACGTTCTGATGGTAGATACTCTTATGGTCCAAGAGCAGCTTCATATTCGACACTTTCACACCGCAAGCCGCACAGATGTAGATCCTAGTCCTCGTCCATTCTCCGGTCAATTCCACTAGAGTGTTCTTGTCTCGGGGCGTCGCGAATTCTTCGTAATTCTCAGTTTCTTGCGACGAACATATCAACGTGATCCGATCCGATTTGTCTATATCAGGTTGGTCGATTAACGAGGAATTTCGTCTTAGGTTCAGGTAGAAGGGGATCTCGCAATCTTTATCGCTAAGTTGCAATTTCGTTTGCTCAGGTGTTTTCTCTTCGTCTTCGATTTTAATCGAGTTCTCCTTAAAATCGAAAACCCCTTCGATGAGGTCGTTCAAGATCGATGAGACGTCGGAGATCGCTTCGCAACTGACGTTTTCCCCGAGTCGATTATATTTTTCTAAGGCGGCTTTTTTGTTGGCTTCCTCCTTGAGGTCCTCGAAAGGACCTCTACGATCTAAGATCCTGTTCAACTCAGCGTTTTGCATTTTAGTCCTGTATTCGATACCTTTAGTGTATTCAAGTTTTTCCTTCTCAGTTTTTTTGTCGTTTATAATCTTTTGTTGTCTATCTTTGACTACTAGCTGCGTCCACATATCTAATTTCGACAGATCTCTATTCTCTTTATTCTCTAATATGCTGGCTTGGTATTTTCTTCGGGTAAAATATTTATAATGGACTTCATCTTTCTTGGGTGGTGGTTTCTTCTTGGAAGCTTTAGCTCCGTATTCGATTTGGGATTCTAGATCTTCCCCTAATTGAGATGATAAAAGGGAGACGACCGGTGTTGCCGCGTTTAACGATATATCACAACCAAAATTTTCTGCAGGGGACGAGTTCAATTCCTGATTCTTTTCGAAATTTGATATCCGACTTTCCGATTCCTCATTCTTGAACAGCTTCCCATCGATGTGATTCTGAAGATTTTCCTGGATATTGCACTTAATTCGCGTATAGAATGCTTTGTCGAAGACATCATCGAACGTCAACGAACTTATCTTTAAATTATCGATGGAGTGGTCGGTAATCTTTTTAACGCGGAAATACGCATCGAACGTGGGGTAGGGGTTAATGCAAGAGGAAGATGATTTTTCAGCGGATTCGGAATTCTTCTCGTTCCTCGTCTTGATACGTTTCTTCGTTGGAGATTTGGTTTGTGCGTTCGTTACTTTAGTCTGAAGTCTCGTGTTACGTTTAACTCCCGTTTTCGTACTCTTAACACCCACCTTCTTCTTCCTCAACTCCTTCCTCACGCTCATCCTCAAATTCGGCCTGTTCAACGTCATGTTTTCCTCGTGTAATTCCGAATATTTTTTGATTTTCGTCTTATGTTTCGTTTTAACGGTTTCGATTCCTAACCTAGAATCTTCAACGAGGCGATAATTTCGCCTAGCGTCGTCAATCTCCGACGCTTCCTCCTCTTTACCATCGCTCGAGGTGATTTCCTCCTTCCGTTCATGTTGGCGGAGGTTGTGCTCCTCCAGGTGTGTCTTGAAGATGAAACGCTCCTGACAGGCGACGCAAGCGAAATATTTACTCGAGTGCTTCTCGACCAGATGCTTGAAGAGATCGTCGAGGCTGTGATCCGCGTTGTTGAGCTTCTTGCAGAATATGCAAGCCGTCGTGGTGAATCTCGATTGGAACCGCGAACTGGAACGTCTCGCTTGTTTAACTGAGTGACATCTATCGACGTGTTTCTGCCTTAAGTTACTCGTCACGAATGTCCGATCACAATACAAGCAAAGCAATTTTCTCGTTAAGAGTTTCTTATTTTTCGCGTCACTACCGTCGCCGCATTGTTGCTGCTGCGTCGGCGGTTCGACCGTCGAAGAGTACGTACCGACGAGCACGTCCTGGACTTTATTGAGTGGAACGCTGCAGAACAAACTGGACACGTCGCCGTCCGTCGTCTGCGATGTGGCTATTGTGGTGGTGGTGGTGGTCAGTCTGAAGTTCTCGTCGTCTACGGCGGGACAGGTGTGGACCGCCGTTTCCGGGAGCGTGTCCGCGGGGTTGGCGCACTCTGATGCGGAGGTAACGTCGGCCGATTCGTTCGCGTCGTAGTCCATGTCACGCAGGCGGACGCTGGACGCCGTGACGGGACTAGGTGAATGGCTCTCCGCCGATATGCCGGTACCACCGCCACCGCCGCCGCCGCCTCCGCTATTGAGCTGCGTGATGTAGTCTTTCGGTTTGCCATCGCCCGTCGAGTCCATGGACTCGCTATTCACCATCTTTTACGAATAAACTGGAAAAGAATAAAGATTATTAGATAATTGTCGGTAATGAGTTTCAAGATTATGTTTATCTCACATCTATAGTCTTTTTATTCGCAACGAAACCGTTAACTTTACATTTTCCGATAAGTTTACGAAATCGTTTTAAAATAAAAGCGATACAGTCTTGGTCAAAAGTATCAGACACCTCTATAACACATACTGAGTGAGTTTTTTTTATCTTGAAACAACGAAATATCTCTAAAACACTATATGAAATCGAAAAAGATCTTAATAAGATTTGTTATAATGTAGGGGGCTCGTTGAACTCGATCCCCCACCTCACCCCCACGGTGTGGGAGGGGGCACAACTTTGAAATCTTAAATAGGAACCCTCCATTTTGTATTATACAAGTATGTAGTTTTTGTTTGAAACTTTTTTTTTCAATTCGTAACAGATTGCGCTCTAATCCCAAAAAACGTCATTGTAAACGTCTAGAAAAAACCGAGAAGTGTTTTTGGCGTAATCCTTGAACAAGCGTTGGTGATTGGCTCGATCAAGAGAGAGAACGAGATGTACAGTGAATAGCACGTGTTCGTATCGCTCCGTAAGTTAACATCATTTTCGGCGGTTTCTTGTTTTAAATTTATTTCGGTTATACAACGGTAGTGCGTGTAATACTACAATCTTCACTATGCCATTAACTCAGAGTCAAATTATTGATATCAAAGCTTTATTCAAAGAATGTGTGAAAGATATTATACATAGCAACGAATTTATCGAAAGTGTTACAGTGCTAGTTGCAAAAAGTATTGGCGAAAAAATCGATTCTGCACTAAAAACATACAGCAAGAGATGCGAAGAATTAGAAAAGGAGAATAAAATGTTGGTAAACAAAATTGACAACATGGAACAATACTCTAGGCGTAATATTGTTCGCATTTTTGGTGTACCCGAGAAAGAAAATGAAATTGTTGAAGAAATTGTAATTGGTTTATGTAAAGAGAAATTAGATATTGATATACCACCAGCTAATATCGACCGAACACATCGCTTAGGATCTCTGCAGACACGCCGAAATAATAAACGAGCAATCATCTTAAAATTCACTAACTACAATTGTAAGTACAATGTTCTAAGAAATCGCTATAAACTGAGAGGTACTGGAATTGTAATTGTCGAAGATTTAACAAAATCCAGACGCGACTTGTACAAGGAGATACAACAACGGTACGGAACAAAAAGTACATATACTTTGGATGGTACAATATACGTAAAAGTGGGAGATAAAAAACATAAAGTTAATTCCTTACAAGATTTAGAGAACATTAAGTGATAGATGAATTGTTAAGTATGTATATAGAATATAGCTATATATCTAGGAAATGCTTTACATATAGGTTTTTATTAATGGGTAATTCCGTTCCTTGTTCATTTGAAATGATTTAAATAACATTAAATCAAGTAGAGTTAATTAATTAATTTTTTTTTTTTTTTTATGTATACATAATAAGCTACTTTATTTACTAAGGTTCAGTGCTGGAATTAATTAATTTCATATACGGGGCGATTACTTACATCTTTGTTGGATCTTTCGATTATTTTACTTTTATTTTATTTTATGCTTTTTTTTTCCTACAGCTACTGCATTGTCTATATTTCATACTGTTTTCGTTTTTATCTGCATACCTGTGTGTGTAAGCTGATTCACTTTCATGTCAGTTAAAGACTTAAGATTAGCTCATGTAAATATTCGATCTCTATTACCATCCTTTGATGAGTTTAAAACTATTTTGTTAGACAATGATTTTTCGGTCTGTTGCATCAGTGAAACCTGGTTAACAAATACGATTGATAGCTCATATTTGCATATAGAAAATTACGTGCTTATTCGCAAAGACAGGGCAGGTCGGGGAGGTGGTGTCGCAATGTACGTTAAGCAAAATTTAAATTGCAAATTGATGGAATCTAACGAAGTTATAGAGCAGTTGTGGGTATCTATTAATATTTGTGGTACTAACTTAATTGTAGGAACTGTATATCGACCGCCACAGTTTAGTTCCAATATCTTTATCGAAGAATTGGAGAACACTCTGGTGGAGTTTACTCCTCAATGTGACAGTATTGCTATATTGGGTGACTTTAATATAAATATGCTAATTTATGATGATGTTTCTGCTAGTTTATTGGTAGATTCAATGTCTTCGTTTGGTTTGATTCAAATTATAGAGCACCCAACTCGTATCACCTCTAGTAGTTCAACGTTAATTGATTTGATTTTTATTTCTGACCGAGAGCTCGTTGCTGACTGCGGAGTTATTGGTGTTCATCTCGCGGATCACGAATTGATATTTTGTGCCTTGAAACTCAAGGAAAAAAATCTAAGCCACGTTTCCGTACATACAGAAGTTTGAAATTTTTTAATTATAACGATTTTGAATCCGATTTATTCAGCATCCCTTTCTATCTCATGTACGATATGGATAATGTAGATATTATGGCCAGTTTTTTAAACGATCACTTGGTGAATTTAATGAACCATCATATGCCTTTGATTACATCACGCTTGACTAGAGCTCCCGCTCCATGGCGGACAGAAACTATTCGAATTATGCAGGATTTACGCGATCGTGCTTTCAAACGTTTTAAACACAATAATTCGCCAGGGACCTGGAATTATTATAAATCTTTGCGTAATGTGACGACGGAGGCCATAAAACGTGAAAAACGGGCATATTTTGAATACCAAACTAGGACTTGTTCGTCAAACAATAAGAATTTGTGGAAGTTAATGAGAAATTCTGGCTTTATTAATAAGCATTGCTCTGAGCTTCCCGCACATTTAAAGAATGTTGATGACATTAATATCTTTTTTCAAAATTCGATTCCTTCCTTACAATTAGATGATGTAGTTTACAATGCTTATCTAAATACAAAAATCAACAATAACAGTTTTGAGTTCGAAATTGTAGACGAGAATACAGTTTTTAATACAATAAAATCGATTGCAACACATTCTGCCGGTGTGGATGGTCTTAACATTAGCTTTATTCAGTTATGCTGTCCACACGTTTTACCATATTTAACTCATCTTATCAACACAGTTTTCAAAACTAATAAATTTCCGGAGTGTTGGAAACTATCCATGGTAATTCCGTTGCCTAAAAAGGCAACCATAAGTGATTATAGTGACCTCCGACCGATTAGTATACTCCCGATTCTGTCCAAAGTTGCTGAAAAGGTAATTGAATTTCAATTAAAGAACTACGTGATGATGAATGAAATTCTACCAGTTGTTCAGTCGGGTTTTAGAAAACACTTCAGTTGTACTACTGCACTACTGAACATAGTAGACGATATCATTAAGGGTTCTGATGCTGGTAAATTAACTATAATGTGTTTACTTGATTATTCTAAAGCCTTCGATACCATAGATCACCAGTTAATGTCTGCAATTCTTTACCATGTTGGCTTGGGATCGGGAGCTAAGGACTTGATATACAGCTACCTAAGCGGCAGGAGTAGATGTGTTGTTGTGGATGGCCGACTATCTTCCTTTCTTCCTGTCACATGTGGTGTACCACAAGGATCGGTTCTCGGACCCCTGCTGTATTCTATTTATACTTCTTCATTTATTAACCATTTGCAATTCTGTGATTGTCATTTTTATGCTGATGACACTCAAATCTATTACTCTTTCTTACCGGATCAACTAGACGATGCCTGTAATAAATTAAACTGTGATATACAGCGGCTGGTATCTGTATCGAAACAGCATTCACTTTTATTAAATGCCGCTAAAACTGATGTTATTTTGTTTGGTTCAAAGAAATATAGGACTGACTGTTCCTATCGTTCCAGAGTATCTGTTGTTGTTGATCATAACAACATCCCACTGAAAAGCAGTGTGAGGAATCTTGGTGTTATCCTCGATGATGAATTAAACTTTAATAACCACATTAATCTGTGTGTTCAGCGTTCCTATGCAGCGTTAAGGATGATATACAGTAACAGAATGTTCTTAAATAAAAAATCTAAACAGTTACTTTGTGAAGCTCTTGTACTGTCTAATCTTAACTTCTGCGACGCCTTATACCATGCGTGTATCTCATCTAAAAACTCACATAGAATTCAGAAAATCCAAAACTCATGCCTCCGACTGATATTCGGTATTAGGCGAAGAGAACGCATTTCTCACACATTGTGCACCCTTAAATGGCTTAACATGAGGAATAGACGACTACTGCACGCTGCTTCCCTTTATCATGGTATCGTCACTACACGGAAACCACCTTACCTATATAACAAAATTAGTTTTAGGACGGACGTTCACAACATTAATATCCGTTTCAAGGGCACATTGACACCACCTTCCCATCGTTTTGAACAGTTTAAAAGGTGTTTCAGCTATCAAATTACGAATATATACAACTCAATACCTTCCGTCGTAAAATCAAGCCCATCGATACACATATTTAAAAAAAAATATTCGTCCTTTTTATACATGCGGCAATAGTCTTTTACTTCAACAGTTGATAGCACAGGTATGTGATTGTCTTTTTGTGTAAGTTAAGGCGCTGCATATTAGAAAAAGATCCAGCATGACCTCTCTTTCTAATTAGGTTAGTTTTAGGATAGTCAGGTTGAGTGGAAGAGCAGGCGCTACAATTTGTAGTAACCTGAACTCCGCCTGGTTTTTTTTTTCTAACGGTATGTAGATCTCATTTGATGTAGTATACATATATTTCTTTGTTTATAATCGTGGAAAAAAAAATAAAAGGCTATTATTATTATTATTATTATCATGTTTCCCTCGTGATTGGCCCTTCTGTATAAACTTCAGGCTTTAAGTGACCCTCCAAAAAGAAGTCAGGCGTCTTGAAGAAGCGTTGGTGATTCGCTCAATCATGTTTTCCCTCGTGATTGGCACTTCTGTATAAACTTCAGGCTTTAAGTGACCCCCCAAAAAAAAGTCAGGGGTGTTGAAGAAGCGTTGGTGATTTGCTTGATCATGTTTTCGCTCGGTATTGGAACTTCTGTATAAACTTCAGGCTTTAAGTGACCCCCCCAAAAAAAGTCAGGGGTCTTGAAGAAGCGTTGGTGATTCGCTCGATCATGTTTTACCTCGAGATTGGCACTTCTGTATAAACTTCAGGCTTTAAGTGACCCCCCAAAAAGAAGTCAGAGGAAGTAAGATCTGGCGATCGTGCAGGCCAAGACACTGCACCACCTCTTCCGATCCATCGACGATTGTAGGCTCGATCACAATGTAATAAATAAATGTATCGAAGGGCATATTTTCGAACACACTTTCTGAAAAAATACGATAAAGTAAAGTTCCTCGTTGTTGAATGGCTTTTTTTTTGATGCAGTGTTTTAGAGATATTCCGTTGTCTTAAGACAAAAAACTCACCCAGTATAATCCAATTGAATTTGCGGGTAGTTTTGCACGAAAATATGCAATTCATCAAATAGATCAAGAAGCATGGAAACATGTTTTAGTGTATTAAAAATACTTGGCAGCAGGTTAATAAAAAAAAAATTACTATTTTTGTCTATACCGGCATGATGGGTACCAAACAAAGTTGCTAATCATTGGAAAGCTACAAATCCTAGCGATTTCGGTTTTGTAAAGTGTTACCAGTTAATTGGGGATTTTCAAAGAATAAGTACGAAACTGGAACCATGACCTACAAATATAAGAATGGAACATACGAAGTGATCATTTTGAACTGTCCAGAGTTGGTCATACTGATTTTAATATGGTAACACTGTGTAATTGGCCAACCTATTTATGTATATTTTATGGTTAGGTTTATTGTTTACATTTTACTTGTAACAAATTTCAATTTAGTAAGGTTACTTATAAGTTGGAAGACACTACACACAAATGACAGCTAATAGATAAGTGCTGACCGAGACATGGTTGACACTATCATTTTGACATTTCACATATAAATTCAGTATTGACAATTCATGAAAGTAAATATTTCCCAATTTTTATGAATGCAGGGACTTTTTTGTTGCCAACTCAGGACACTTCAAAATGATCGCAGTGTAGTGTTCATGAATGACAATTGTCCTGCATATTCTACAATTGAAAACCGACGTATCATGAAATAAGTTTTGTTACAAGTAAATTGAATGCATTCAGCACAACATCCAGTCTTTTTACATGAATATTGTCCCTATTATGAAATGGTACATTAAAATCACCCGTTAAAATGAGTTTATATTTTGGTTTGAGTTTTATTACTGATGATAGTACTTCATCTAGTATAGTAGTAAGTATCTTCCAAACAGGAAGACTGGACAGGAACTATCGAAAGCAAAGCATTGCATGTTTCTTCGACAGTCAAGTAGCCATAATGACGCTGAGTTCATCATTAGCTCGAAATTAGTCTGGGCGTGCTTTAGCAGACTAAACAATCTAGGCAAAGGAAGCAGAGTATTATTCTGGGTACCAGAACATACTGAAAACATACGGGAGATATTCAGACTGCATACCTCTCTGGGAGAATCTTCCTGGTTTGAGATACTCTAAGATATTCCTTGCAAACTACAACAAGCATAAAGCAAAAACCTTGCTAGAACTAAGCAGAAACTTTTCTTACAGTGAATTGTCACCTTGGAGAACACATGACAAGGATAGATCTGAAACCGAATAGCGATGATGAAACTCTTGAACACCTGACATCCAACTGCACTGCTATTACGGAAATCCGATACGTCATAGACGAAGAAGACTTTCTCTGAAAACCTTACAGCTATTACAGTTTATTAAAGCTGTTGAACTGGAATGGGGGCTGTGGAATCCGCGAACCACGAATGGTATCTATGTATAATGTTAGGGTTTTGAAAATAAAATTTAGGTCGTATATCAGTATATTGGTGATTATAAATTCGTTTCTTTAAATATTGTTTGGTTTGTCCGATATAAAATTTGTTACGATCTTTGCAATCTAATTTATAAACGACATTACTTTGATTCTCTTGTTTAATGGGTGTTTTTAAATTTGTGAATAAGTGTCTATTGTTGGTAGGTATGAAAGTTATGTGAATGTCTGATTTTTTTAATTCCTCTTTTAGTTAGGCACATTGCTTCTATTTGTAATCGCGCCCCAATAGATCGTTGTAACTATGTATCTGTTCGGGATTCTCTTTATTTAGAACCGACAACCGCAAATGAAGTAGATAGGCATATACGAAAACTCCGTCAGTCGCACGCTTCAGGGTATGATAATATCTCAAATCACTTATTAAAGAAAATGAAAGACCACATTCTAGTACCTTTTACGCACAATTTATCGTTTACAGAAGGAGTGTTTCCATCTGTATTAAAACATTCGAAAGTAATTCCACTCCATAAGAAAGGTAATAAAGAAACTATAGAGAATTATCGCCCCATATCTTTAATATCTAGTTTTTCCAAACTTCTTGAAAGCATTGTCGCGGAACGATTGTCCAGTTTTTTCGAGAAGAATAATGTGCTGCATATTTTTCAACATGGATTTCGGGAGTCGAGGAGCGTCGATACTGCTCTCGACGTTTTTATTAACCATATCACGTCATCACTTGATAGAAATCTTGTTTCAGTCGGCAAGTTCATCGACTTTACGAAGGCATTTGACTGTGTAAACCACGAGATTTTATTGGATAAACTGCATAAATATGGCGTTCGGGGGATCTCTCTTACTTGGTTTCGGTCATATCTCAGTAACAGAACACAATTTGTTGAAGTGAATGGTTGTGCATCGGCTGGGGTGGGGATTGATGTTGGTATTCCGCAAGGTTCTGTTTTGGGACCGTTGCTATTTTTGATATATATCAATGAACTCGCGGAATGCTTAAAAGGTGACGGGGTACTGGTAGTCAATTACGCGGATGACACTAACATTTTAATTACGGCAGAAGACAACACAGTATTGACTGAAAAAGTTAACACGGTACTTGTAAAGTTGTTTCTGTGGACGCATGAGAACGAACTACGCGTCAACATGGACAAGACATCTGCGGTGTTGTTTTCTAATCGAAAGAGTCTTAACACAGACAACATTGACATTTCTATACCGTTCTCGGACATAGTAAGAATGCTTGGGCTGATAGTAGATAGAGGTCTGACCTGGAAGCAGCACCTTGAAGGCCTCTCTAAGCGTTTGTCCCGCGCTATTTATGCTCTAAGGCAGCTCTCTGCATATTGTGACTTGACCATTTTAAGATCCTTTTACTTTGCGTCATTCCAATCACTGTTGAAATTTGGCATAGTTCACTGGGGATGTTCTTCCGATACACACCGCGTATTTCTGCTGTAAAAACAAGCAATTAGAGTCCTTGCGCGATTGCGCTCTCGTGATTCTTGTAGGAATGCGTTTGGGGATCTGGGAATAATGACAGTGCATAGCCTTTATATATACGAATTGCTCTGTTACGCGTACAAAAACCGCTCAAACTTCAACACACTACAGCATTCAAATGAGACGCGGTATAAGTTATTTACAATTCTGCCAGATTCACATCGGTCATCAAAATTCCAAAGACAGATGATGTATAATGCGTCCAAATTCTTTAATCACCTTCCACTGGCGGTACAGAATATTTCAAATCTTGCTAGATTTAAATCTACAATTAAGGAGCAATTAACAACTGCTGTGCTCTACAATTGTGAGGACTTTTTCCGTGTTATGTCGCTGGAGAACTCGTGATGTGTAGCCTGAATTGCGGCGACATGTACTACGTGTGTGTGTGAGATTTGTTGGGTGGCACCCTATATACTATGGAGGTTTTCACTCAATTGCAATTTATTTATTTACTCGATTGTTGACATGTTTTCTAGTTCTATTTTTACATAACCCCTTTTTTTTTTTTTTGGTGGTGGGTGCTTAGTTGCAGTGACTCCGTAAGCTGTATTACTTGTCTGGCTATCACTGCAACTCTTGCGGTGTAGTTTAGTGTGTGTAAGTTGTGTTTAAATGGCTTTGTGACAGCATCATATCGCCTTTTATGATGCCGCGCTGTTAATCACTTTGCTCCCAACAGCGAATGGCAAGTCGATCCGGGATTAAACTCTCTGAAAAAATGTCACCGTCCCTCCAGAGAATTGAACCCCGGCACCTATCGTCCTCTCACAACAATAGTCAGCCGCCTAACCACTGCGGCCATCGACCCGTTTTTAATGAGTGTAATGTGCTAACTGACGTTATTTCAAAAACATGCTATGTAAATGTATGTTTTTCGAAATAAATCTATATTATTATTATTATTATTATTTGAACGGGTCGATGGCCGCAGTGGTTTGGCGGCTCACTATCGTTGTGAGAGGACGATAGGTGCCGGGGTTCAATTCTCTGGAGGGACGGTGACATTTTTTCAGAGAGTTTAATCCCGGATCGACTTGCCATTCGCTGTTGGGAGCAAAGTGATTAACAGCGCGGCATCATAAAAGGCGATATGATGCTGTCACAAAGCCATTTGAACACAACTTAAAACTCTTTAGCATAACTATTTTTTCTAGTATTGTTCGAACTTTTCTAAAATCAGGGTGAGCTAATTTAATAGCCTGATCTACTAAACTGTTAATTACGCTTTGTTTTTAAATTTACCGAAGTGTTTGAAAAATAGTTTAAATCTCTACTACTACTAGTGTCTTTAATGTGCCAGTTTTATGTGCGTCTTATCATGTATTATCGTTACATTTAAAAAATTTATAGAATTTATAGAATAACCTATCATGATATGTGTTAAATGTGTGCAGCAGAACATGTTCAATTTTATCAGTTGGTATGCAGCATATACAATCATCTACATATCGCTTATAAAATTGTACATGACAGTTTGTTAAGTGAGGCTTGCTCTAAGTCCTCCACTATTAAATTTGCTAACTCCATTAGCTGCTATAACAGCAGATAATGGAGAACCCATCGCTGTACCGAATATTTGTTTATATATTGTGTCATTGTACTGAGAATATGTTGAATTTAAGCAAAGTTTTGCAGCCAAAATAAATTCATTTTTTGGTAAATTTAATAATAAAATTTATGAAACGTCAAATATTTAATTTTAATTTAAGCGGATAAACGTGTAACTATCGAAAATAATTTTGTTTAAATATGTTACCGCAACACAAACAAGGGTAGGTTTTGCAGAAAACAACTATCGCCTACCAACATCGTACTCGTAATAAAGTTCAACTTGCCACCAACGCGTTAGCATGTTTTGCTTACGTTTCATTTCTAAGGAAATGTACAAGTTGCCAGTGAGCGATCAATACCGACCAACCACACCGGCTGTCTACTACTGAGACGGAAGTTCTCTCTTCAGAAATCGTACTCCAGCAGAAATAAGAACCTACACACACACGAACCGTACGATTACGACAACTTTTCGTTACGAGAATAGACATTACGTGTATGCGAGTTTGTATCTTGAGATAATTACGTGAATATAATATTACGAGATAACAAGTCATTAGATGGTAACGATACTACTATAATTTGATTCATGTGCATCTCTAGACAATTTTTTTTCTTAAACATGAATATATTACTTTTTAACCAGCAGTGCTGAAGTGCCTTTTATATCAGTTTGATCATTAGGGGCTTCGAAATAAGTGAATCAATGTTAGAATCATAATTCAAGTAGTTGTGGTGCAAATACCAGCCAATATTTAAAAACAAGTTACAAAAACAAGTGAGTTGCACTACGATTAACTGAAAAGCATATTTTTATAAGGTGCAAAATGATATTTAGAGAAGGTTCTGCTCAAATTTTAAACTATGAAGTTGCCATAAAATGTTTTGGATTTGAATTTTGGTCATTGAATTTATCAAATTGATACTTAATAAGTACCGAGCCTTATTGAAGTAAAAGAGCTCTCAAAGCTTATCAAGAAATTCTCAATAAAGCGCCTATTATCAATATTTATTAGTTTCGCAAACAAAATGTAGATACCAAAGACAATATGAAGAATTTATTAACTGGAGAAAAAAACGGAGTGGTACTATTCTGGATCATGCGTCTTCTAGTTGTCGCCAAAGCATGTGCGAAGGTGGATCGCATTTCCTCTAAATATCCACGACGTCAGTTGGAGGTACGCTTGAGGTCATTATCTTGTTGAAACACAAAGTTACTTCCGATTAGCCGCGTTTCAAATGGAAGAGCATTTTCTTCCAAAATTTCTCGGTACCGTTCTTTATTTAATATGTCATCTATTTTGATTAAATCGCTCACCGATGTGCCCGCAAAACATCCCCAAATCATTACGGATCCTCCTCTGAGTTCTACCGTGAGATTAGTTTCCACGAATATTTTAATTAAAAAGAACCAGCAAAAAAAAATTATTGGTTATGTAATGGTTGGATAACACAATAGAAAAAATTTCTTTTTTTAAGAGTACATGATCCCGACGACAAAATTAGAAAGGGATGAAAAGAATAAAAAAAAAACAGAATGAAACAATCAAAACGTTGTCAACGTCGAACATTACAGGAATCACCCTACTAGCAAAAGTAATAAAAATAGATCAAGCATCAGAAACGGACTATACAGGGTCTTGCACGAAACCCCTTAGTTAGAAAATTTGACAGTTGCATTTGTATGTGGTATAGGTTCTACTGTTTTAAAATACTTTCAACGAAGTCTGACTTCCGATTATACCGAGTTTCGTCGGGTCAGCAACTTTTGGTCGCAATTTTGCTGTTTCGGCGTATTTTATTGGCGTTTGTTTGCCTTTTATTTATGTAGTCTGGAAAAATTCGTCGGTGTTCAGTAAGTATAAATTGCTTCTTTATAAAAATCGTACATTTTTAGCTTTATAAAATTAAACTGTTACTTCCGGTGTGTTTTGATAATAAAATGAGAATGTCTTGTTTTGCATCTAAGGCTTGGAAATCTCTGCTTCGTGAACTGCAAAGTTCTGGATTTGGCGTTTCTGAAAAATCTTATCAGAAAACACTAGTGTGTCATCCACATCCGGCTGAGTTTCCGAAGTGTTGCTTGGATTTGCTTGAAAGGCGTTTTTGAAGAACTCCAGACGTTCATCGTTTTCCCATTCTGCACCATAGTGTTTGGCTAGCAAAGAGGAAATGCTTCTTATCTTGTCCGGTTTAAGGCTTTTGCCGGCATTCAGTGGTTGTAACTTGAAGCGGTTAACTGTTTGCAGATGCTGTAACAGATGCTCTTAGCTGTAGAAATATCGTTTTTGTAAAATGGTTCACCCCTGACAAGAACGGAACCATCGGTGGCCTTTGTAAAAATTATGCGTTTAGACGGTTGAAAGCGGAAATGCCAAGATCCAGGGCTCTTCAGAACTTTTTTCACCTCACTTTTCCAGTCGAAGATTGGGTAATCTTCGCCCATTCTAAGTACTGTAGCATACTCTTTAATTATCTTAAGATACATCTCTGGGTTAATTATGGTGGCACATTTTTTAATCTTCCTCTCGATTTGGCCAAAGATTCGATCTGGGGGGAGGAAAGAATGACCGACTACTGGATAAACGAGGTTTTCCAAGTTGTATCTGAGGTGGAGAACAGCGCTTCAGCCAGTATTGGATCATACCGATCATCGAACTATTTTTATTTTGTCCTCCACATCCATCGCACACCAAACGCACTTGCTGTACCTCTTCATCAAAATTAAAGTTCTGCAATGAGTAAAAAATTGCAGAAACTATTTCATTTGAGCCTCTTTGGCGGTCCTTTTCTGTCCAAGTAAATGATTTTACGTTTTCAGGAGTGAGTTTCGACTTTGAATGCCCACTTACTACCGTAAAATTATATAAATTGATCTGCATACTAAAATAACAGGCTTGATCTGGAATTTTTGGCAGTTTTTCTGACAGCCAAAGGAAAAAATTGCAGTTTTAGGATCATTTTCTCTTCGCAAGTCATAAAATGCATTACTGCGTAGTTTGTGTACACGCTGTTCTGTCTGTTATTATTATTATTATTATTATTATTATTGTCGTACAAAAATGTTTCTGAAAAAACACTTTTAGCAGCCGTTTTGTGTGATATTTGATCACCTCTTCTGTTTTCTGCCGGTAAACCTCCGGTCTGGTGATATCTGCTAACTATTCTTTCAAGTCGGTTTTTTCCAATACCTAGTATAGCCACAAATGTTTTTTTGCACACAGGAATTGTCCCTTTGGAAGTTTTAATGTTGTACTTGACACTGATCGCCTTTGGTTTATTTCGAACATTTTCTTTAATTTTGGTACCCGGCCTCTTCGGTTTACTTGTGACGCAATGCTTCAATACACAAACATATCTTGAAACAATTTGTTTTTCTTCTGGTAAAAACCCTCATTGAATTTCCTTATTTCAGTGATAGGTAATAAACAACATTGCATTGTTTTTATTCTGTGCCCACAAGTGGGGAATTCAGGTAGATGTTGTCGAGAATACCTACAAAAGTAAAATAGCTACTTTTCGAGGTTGCTAATCTCGAATTTGCAAAACAAACATACCTCTTTGACTTGGCTTTTTCACGCTTCCACAAATATAGAATTACTCTCTGACTAAGGCATCTGGCGCCTACAAGCTGAAGCACATGCTTATATACCAGTCTGAAAATCCTAGAGCTCTAGATTTCCAGTGTATTTTAAGTCGAATAGGAAAGCTTGGATAACTGCTGATTTATTTGGAACTTGGAAGTGGAAAAATATTGTAAAATTGAGCTTTTCTAAGAGAAAAAAATAAAACGCCAATAAAGCAAACATCCTTGCTTTCTACATTACTTTGCTGCATTGCTATCGAATCAGTACTGAACATCACTGAGCTATCAGAAAAATGTTTAAGAGATAAGTGTTCAGTCAAAAAAGGATAGTTGGCCTGAATTCGGCCACAGATTGGTGTAAAATAACAAGGGATTGTTTCTATTAATAAAAAAACTACTACAACTACAATAATATGTTTAAATAAAAATAAAACTTGAATTGGAAGCTGTTCGAAAACGTGTTCAAAAAGTTTAAACCTGGAAATCATTTTGCAATTTCAAGTTGTTAACCAGACAAACTCGTTAACTATTCCTTCCAATTTGAGTGATAGTACAGACTTGTAAAAAAATGCGACATATATATGTATGTATAAATAGGCGTCAGAACACAAGTTAACGGAACAAAGTACCAATCAAACGGTATGCGGTTGTTATTTCTTTTTTTTTTTAATTCAAGTCGATGCGCTTGGATGACAGCCAAAGTATACTTGTTACTGTTTATTTGGTGCAAGTGTCTGCTAAATTAAAAAGCGCCGTCTCTAACAAAGAGTACCTTTCTAAATAATACATCAATTTACAGTTGTTATTAAGTGCGATATCGATTGTCGATTACCATCTGATTATATTAATTAGTATACATTTTATACGACCTCTAAGCACTTTACATATCTTGTATTCCCTGACATATTTCTACGTGTCTAGGTCAATAAAACACGAATCAATTAATTAATAAGGAATAATCCAAATACATTAACAGTAAATATCCTGACGTACTCAATAGTAATAAGGTAATGTTATTGCTAAATGCATCTGAACGCTCGAAACGGCTATTCTGCAACAATCGGCATTTCTACTATGTCGATGGTTCAGTACAAAATGCCCGTACGTAGCAATAGATAGTACAATGAGGTCATCAATGCAAACTATATTCGATTATGCTTCCGCAAATTTAATTAATACGCGCTGCTGTTCAATACCACTTAGTTTGCACATAATTGTGTCGTTTTTCCTGATACGCTGCAAGCTATGTTACTAACGCGAAATATCTGCAATAGCAAACAACGTTTGCGCAATTCCCCGTCTTGTCTTCGTTTCTCTTTGTTTTTATAATAACGATTGTATAGATTCTTATAGCAGAAATAGTTTGTCAAAACGTAAAATATATAGGATGTCCCATTCAAAATAGCGGAGCAAGTATGTGTTCACCTACTTTCGAGACACTCTGTATAGTTGAAAATATTTTTAGGTTATGGAGAACACAAATTGGGATAATTTTTCTTTATAGCATTTTCCTCTATTTTCACAAATATGGCAGATATCTAAGATCCACGTTGAAACGGGACAGGCCGTAGAGTGATCTGCTTTATTTACTGATTCACCCCTAGAGGACAGTCGACTATCTATCGTACTGGTCTCTATCGTACATAAGGGTTACATTTATAAAATTTTATTGCAGTTTGAGTCAGTTTTAATGCACATCACTGTACATATGAGGAGCAGACTTGCAAAACGCATTTTGTCCAAAATTGCAAATTTTCAGGAGGAGGCAAAAACTGCAGTTTGAGAACGGCTAGGGTTATCAATTTCCATTTATTACCAAAAGATGTGTATACTTACGTTAAATCAAACCTCCATTTACAACACTGCAATTATTATAAATAGCCGAGTTATTTCAAAAAAGTTTGGGACAAAATGCGTTTTGCATGTCTTGTATGGACAAAACTGGTTTTATTCTTCTCGTGTCAGAATTATTTTCTTTAGAATGTGCTGAACATGCGAAAGACCAAAGGAAATATTAATCTTTTATTAACGAAATAAGGTAACACACTCGTACAAGGTCAAAATAAGATGGTTATTCGGCACTCCTAATTGGTACATAACCTAAAATATTATTGAGCAAGGTAAACAAAAATTTTTCCCAAAACTATTAACTTGTACAAAATGTAAGCTTTACATGAGATTTATTTCCTCAGTGTCATTGCAATTGCACGGGTCATTTTCAATCAGAGGTTCGACATCACTGTCACCTGCATCGCCAACATTTCCTTCATCTAATATTGAAGCTAGCCACTTTAATTCAGGGTCATCTGCCCAGTTTGTTCCTGACAATGCAAGCTTTCGAATGCTTATTACCTTTTTTTTTCTTAATTGGATGACCTAGTTGAATATCTGGTGGAGCAAATGATTCAAAACGCTTACGAGGCTTCAAAAGAGATTCAAACTTTTTCGAATCGTCATCACTTCTGTAGAGAAGTTCAGTCTTCACCAAGATATTACAAGTTTTACCTCTTCTAATGGGAATCCGTTTTGTCGAACTTATTCCAACAATCTTTTTTAAATAATTTGTAGCAGATTTAACATCGTACAGCGACCAATTAACACCTAGTTTTTTTACATCTCCTACTTTAGAATATAAGGCCCAGTACTCTTCTGGAGTTTTAATGGTGCTGTGGCGTTTTATGGTTTTCTCTATCTGACCAAAAATTCTGTCGGCCGGTAAATAAGAATGGCCTCTTACAGGAAATATTAGTTAAATATATTTCACATTAGGAGGAGCAAAATTGCCCGGCCAATACATCAACACATGCACAACATGGCTGTTCTTGTTTTGACCTGCACAACCATCTGCAAAAAGTCGTATGTTGGTTGTGTCAGCAGGGAATTCGCTTGTTTTCAAAAAATCTAACAACGCAGATGATATTTGTACCGCTCCTCTGCCTGCCTGATTTTCCATCCATGAATAGAAACATGGATTTTTACAGCTGATTGGTGTTACACAAAAAAAATACAGTGAAAGTTGTTGCGCATAAAAAAGTCTTGTATGGGGACTTTTGGCAGGAATTGGACCTGTTGGAGGTCGAAACAAAACGATACAGTGTGGGGGTGTTCCTCCGCCATTATTTTGTGAAATTGCTTGGCTCTGACTTTATGCACCTGTACTTCCGTTTTAAGTTTCGCTCTAGTCGTTTGGTTTTCAGAATTGGCTATTTGCGTTGATGTTCTAACACAAAATCCACACACGTCAGTTGCTGGACTACCAAACCCAATGTTAAAATGATTGTTGAATATCCGTCTGACATATTTATAATTCACTTTTAAGTTTTCTTCAGTGTTTTTATTGTACATTTCACAAAGCAAGTTAATGCTATATTCAGATGACAAATAAATTCGTCTGGACTTAGTTTGTTCATAGTGGCTTTCTTTGCCTTTCAATTGACTGATAAACGTTTTTACAGAATTAAACTTTTCACTGTACTTTTGAGAACGTTTGTCACCACCTCTCCTTTCGCAAATTTCTCGTCCTTCCATTATTTTGTTACAAATAGTATGAAGGCGACGCTCACTAACACTATAGATTTTCATAAAGAATTTTTGGCAAACTTGCAGTCTTCTTTGATTAATTGAAACCTAGAAGAACATAGCCATTGAAAATACTGCACTTTACAGGTAAAACATTAAGACATACGGTATATTTTGCAGCAAATGTGTGAGAGTTGCCATCAGGTTTACGGCTTCGCTTACGTACGGGATTCACTATGGACAACAGCTGGCCAGTTTGTTGTCCTGGACAACCTTGTTGGGCTTATCATAAAAGTCTCGTCGAAGTTCCAGAACATCATCTTTTGATATTTTATTGCATTGAAGATTTGAATCTTTGTGTTTATTGCATACGATATCAAAGCTTTCTAGACTCGGAACATGATTTGAATATCCACAATGATTTCATTGTCGTAGAATAGTAATAAGCTCATTTCAAAACAATAAATAATATATTAAAATATAACCTAAAAAACACATACCTAACTTCCTCCTTTCGTTCCCTCGCTGTAGTATTTTTTTTACGTTTTCTACTACCTCTTTCGCTGTTACCAACAACATGTTCCCCTTGTGGGGCTTCCATTATTGCGTATTTTTAAACCACACAATCAAAACAATCATTAACTTCTCAATGAACAACGCTGCACGCTTGCACTGCATAACATAACGCGGTATGTCCACCTGCTATGGACAAAATCCATTTTGCTTGTCTACCGGAGTTGGACAAACTGCAGTTTGTATGTCCAGGGTTATTTGTGCATTATATTTTGACAGGACAGAATTCGTTTTGAACGTTTAGGATGAGCTAAGATGATGCCTATTGTTACTGGGACTGTAACGTCACCCACATATCATTTTCGAAAAAGTGGACAAAATGCAGTTTGCAAGCCTGCTCCTCATATGTAATGAAATATGTAGTTTTGTAGGCAGTCATCGTACGGTATTGTTGCATGATCATGCATTGCAAGTACGCGTACCTATAATTCGATTGCAACGCATCGAAAGTTCGCGAAACTGCTTCAACGTGTTTGTTTGTTAATAAGGTAAACAAATTTTTGTGTGGTATTTTTGATTGATTGATAGTTAAAAACCGTTTTGATGGATTTCAATGACATTTTTACAATTTGTTGGTATCTTAATGCCATATCTTTACCAGTAATTCCAAGTGTAGGTTGGATAAAGTTTTGTAGAAAAGAATAAAAATAGCACAAAATAGTATAGGTTTTTTAGATTTGCTAGAGTCGTTTTTCAAAAATTACTGGTTTCATGGAAACTGCAAAAATAGTGAAGACGGGCAGTGCAAAGTTATAAATTCGGTAGAAGGGGCCAGAACGTCACGGTAACTCGACGTGTAAATCAAGCTACAAGCGAAGACCTTCTGACATACAGAAAGTGACAGTTTCACGTCAGCTATAAATATAAAATAAACGAACAATTTTACTGTTTCAAACCTACACGACCAATGTTGCTTCCGAAGATGAACTCGAAATGAAATCGAATTCTTATCCAAAGAAGAAATTCCCCTCTCAAAAGAAATTTTGAGGTGAAATTCGAGATGGCTTTAGCCCACGACAATGCTGAGACAGATTTTCCTTTACCTCTAAGCTCCGATACATCCATTGGTTCAATCTTCTCCTTGTCGATGCAGTTAACACTAATTTGATCAACACTCCCAAAAAGAGACCTCTATCCCCAATATCACCAATGGAAATCGGAATTGTAGCCCAAATCCATTCAATCCCTCTGAACTCCAAGAAAAATCCACAACGAGGGTGAAAGCCACCTCCAAAAGAAGAAAGGCTGCCACCGACCTCGATCGAATTGATAGTTTGCCATAGCAAACCGCTGCTTGCATAGTCTCCGTACCCAAACCTATGGAAACATCACCCCCAACCCCCGAATGCCGACATTTTCATAAAAATCAAATTTTCTCGAAATTGGCAGAAGATAGGTATAGGGACCTACCAACAAAGTTATCCTAATTTATGACGTAGAATCCAAAAATGGTATACAATATAGGGTGTTCTATTGAAAATAACCTAACTTTTGATATTCTGTACTTTTTTGAATCACCCTGTATACGTGCAAATAGTTTTAAACTGTGCTCCTTATCGTCCTACATATTTGGCTAAAATTTAAAGCTCATACCTTCTAGCGTTTAGACTCAAGAAACCGAGGGAACTGGAGGGTGACTCACCCTGTATATTATTACGTTGTAACTGTCAGAATAGAGTTTTGCGAAACGGATTGCATCAGTCTAGGACTCAGGGTGCAAAAGAGTTCTGAATTCCTGATTGATTCCTTGGGATCTCAAATGGTTTCTAGTTAAAAGGATGGTTCTATGAAGTGAACTGAGATGATCCAAGGAAGATAGGGTGAACTTCCTCTACTCGCCGGTCCAAGTTTTTGGCACGCTTAACTTTGCTTTTGTTCAAGCTTGCATAGGGTTTCATCGGTGCCTATCAATGTGTGTTTGACAAAAGCTAAAATTTCCGGGTAGGTCGTTCACATAATGATGGACAATATAGGTCCCAATTTAGAGCCTCGTGGCACTCCATACGCTGTAGACTTATCTTTAGATCTAGAACTTCCAACTACTACAATTTGACTTCTGATTTGAGAGACCTTCCAATGATTTTTCTAAGACACTCCTCCAAAAGTATTCGATCGCTTTTGAGAGGTCGAGTAGTTTGTCTTGCTTTAGAAATATCTGGGATCATTTTTACGAGAATTACGTTTGAGAGACAAGCTTGAATAGTTAGAATTTAGATGACAGTATAAATAACTGTAATTATGATCATCAGTTGGTCAAGTCAAAATCTGTACGCAATGGTAAAGAAACAAAATTTCAACATTACCAAAATCTTCTTTTGAATAAAGAATGTATTATACGAAGAAAATGATTCAAAACGTGCGTTCCACACGAACCAACTCTATCACCATTCAAGATAAAGTAACGAATTTTATAAACCGGAATGGAAATATTTGTCCTGTCTATTTCGATACAGACATGCAAATTATTTCAAACAATTAAACGTACGCATTCATTTAAATTACAGTTCGATCGCGACTCGTACAAAATTTCCAAACGGATCGACCTCCAGCAGGGAAAGCAATCCGCTCAGCGTATCTTTTCCCTCGCCATATTAAAATTTGTCCCCCTATATCCGTATGTATATTGTACAGTATCCCGTTCGCTCACACCTCCTCTCTCTCTCCTCACGCGCGTCCCAGTAATTAAAACGGCACGTGCGCTAATTCTCAATATGTTCGGAAAACGTACACGTCGAACCCCACGGTTTCAGTTTTCTTTTTTTGTTGCCCCCCGTTAAAAGCGAACGGCCGGGGACTTGCTGGCTTCCGTCATTAACAACAAAGAACTGTCAGCGACGAGGACGACGACGGTCCAAGCGACGCGACGCAGAGAAAAGAGGATATTTCGAAACGGTGGGTGTATTGTTAATGTTGTCGATGTTGCCGGGTTAGATTGTTGCCCCGTAGAATTGTTGTTGGCTATTCTGCCAGTGGCGTACAATCATAGTGCAGAGTATCGGTACGGAAGTCCCATTTCCTTTCAGAATTCGAAACTGTCTTTGTCTGAACCAATTTTCAGCCAACCACCAATTTTTTTAATAGCAACAATTTTTAGCAACGTTTCATAGATTTGGCAGATGAGAATTTTTCTAGTGTTTGATGTGGATTCCGTTTCTCTCTTATCAATACTATAAACGCACATAACTCTTGAAGAAATTTCTGAACAACGACTGAATTTGTCATGAAGTCTGGGCTTTTTAAAATAGCAATTTATTTGGTAATTTTAAAATTAGACATAATATTGTTGGAAAGGTGAATCTGCATCCGTTAGTAATACACAAACCGAAAATTGGATTGAGCAAAAGCTATCTAGTCTTATTGAATCCTACAGTTCTAACAATATATTTAATGCAAATGAAACTGAAACAGGACTGTAAGTTTCAAAAATCAGAAGTGTTTTGGAGGAAAACACAGCATCAGATCAGGTCACAGTATTGCTTGGAGCTAACATGTCAGGCACGGAGAAATTAAAAGTTGTTTTAATTGAGGAAAGTAACAATCCACGTTGCTTCAAGGGAGTTAAATCCCTTGGACTGGATTATTACAGCAATAAACTACACAAATTTTAGATAAATGGTTACTAAATCTGGATCAAAAATTCGCAAGCCAGAATCGCAAGATTTTGTTGTTTTTGGATAATTGTACAAGCTATCCAAAACACATACAGGCACGATTAAAATTTATATTTCTTCAATATTTTCCATCAAACACAACGCCGTTTTACAGCCCTACCTATAATAAATCTGTTAGAGAGAATACAATAAAAAATTGTTTCCGAAAAGCTACTACCCTTATTAGAATTTAAAAAAAATGAAAACAGCTGAAAATTTCGGACTTTTTTAAACCTTCTCTGTTCTGTTGAACCGAATTTTTCAAATTTAGTCTTGTTGAAAAGTGCATTACTCCTCCAAACTGATGCTTAGAAATTGGAACCAATCTAATAAGTGACGTGCATGCTAGAGGGCGCTGTTTAAATTTTGTCGGGAATTTTTTTTTTTCTGGAAAATATTAAATGGAAACATACATTTTTGACAACAAATTAAAAAAGTAAGCTACATTACCAACAAATCAGCCGGATAAATTTAAATTATTCTGCTTCTCGTGTACAGAATTTAACAAATTTGGTCTTATTAGAAAGGATTTTCATTGGCCTATATTTCTAGGTTCAAACAGTTTAATATCATTTTGTCCATTGCCGCTAGAGGGCGTTAAAGAGATTTAAATCTGTAAATTTTATGATTTTTGAAAAGAATAGTGCGTGGAAGGTTGGCGGAAGAAAATCTTGAAGTTGTCTCCTACTATTTTTGATGCAAACCTTCACCCTACAACGAGAGGATAGAACTACAGTCTCCATTTCTGTCTTAGAAATACTTTGAACGATATCTCCTATTCCCACAACCAAGTTGTTACGAGGAGTAGATCGCGTTGCAAAAATAAGATATATTTTTCGCCCCCACAAATAAAAATCTAAACAAGTCAAATTTGTGGTCCTAGGTGGTCATGGAAATAGACTGGTGTGTTACATCCACCTAGCAGGGACCAGAAAATGGCGAACATTTACGGACACACTCATCATATTGAAAAGCATATTGTTGCGAATTGCTAGCGACATGTCTTCCATTCTGTTCTCTTCAACGCCCTCTAGCGGTGATAGAAATAAAGACAATATTAAACAATTTGAATCACTAGTAGTAGATTTAGGAAAATCCATGATAGTCTATTCTTTGGCCGCCAAGCAATCCACGCATCATTCTCTTCACAAATGTATGTATTTAAATTTCTTTGCCGCCCTCTAGCGGTGACGGACACGTTAAAATTAAACAGCTTCAATCACTAAATATAATTCTAATAAGACTAAATTTGCTAAATTCCGTTCAAGGGAAGCAGAATAATTTAAATTTATAGAAAGAAGAAATTTTTACCATCCACACTTTTCTGAAGAATTCTTCGGATTGGTAAAAGTTAGAGAGACCCGATTTTCGCTGACTTGTTGGTAATTTAGTCTAATTTTTTAAATTGTTGTCAAAAATGTATGTTTTCATTTAATATTTTCAAGAAAAAACAAAATTCCCGAAAAAATTTAAACAGCGCCCTCTAGCATGTACGTCACTTATTAGATTGGTTCAAATTTGTAAGTATTAGATTGGAGGAGTAATTCTGTTTTTAACGAGACTAGGTTTGCAAAATTCGGTTCAACAGAACCGGAGTTATAAACAGTCCTTCAATACAAAGTTTCTCCTCCTCCCCACGCTTTATTTGGCAAAATACAAAAAAGTTGTCCGACGTAAAATATGCAAAATTTTCAGTAGATTCCGATTTTCATATTTATGATAAGAATTAAAATGTTTTGTGATCAGTTACGCCCTCTAACGGTCATCCTACGATTTTCTAAATAATTTACAGATGTTTCTCAGGGTCACTTTAGTCAGTAATATTTTTTCCTTAAAGCTGTAGTGTAAACCGTTCCTGAGATATGGCCGAGCGACATTCTTAGTTGGTCACCCTGTACATATTACATATTAAATATCATTTTTTGTTTCACTTCCTTTAATTCAAACTTTCCTAATTTGAACAAATTCGAATACTGCATGAGAATTCGATATAGAGATAGTCAACTGTACATTTAACACAAAAGTTTAAATCATTGGTTATTTATGGAAACAATTTAAGCATCTATGCTGAGACATTTCTTAACTTTTCTGTCTCGAATAATATGATCTGATTCTATTGACGGATTGCAACACTGAAAGGTTGGTGTCCATATTGAAAAAATACAGGCAAAGACATTTTACTGTTAATCCTGCTGAAAATAAACCAGGCTCTCATCATCATCACCATGAGAAAAACAATTTTAGAGGACTCACGAATGCAAGCAATTTTAACAGAACTGAGCGTCTTATGACACAGAAAAAGCTGCACAAGACAATTCAACAACTTCCTCCGTTAAAGCTCCTGGCAGTGATAATACTGAAAATATTCTTCTTAAGAACCTCCTTCCCACCACTCTCCTACGACTTATCCTGATCATTAACGCCATCCTGAGACTCCAACACTTCTCTGTCTCCTGAAAACCCCTCTTACCATCCGCATTTCCAAACCTAGCAAATCTCCACTCTCTACAAATAATTACCGCCCAATATTACTTTATCTTCAATGTCCAAAACTGCGGAGAAAATCATTCACGAACCTGTCAATTCAGCAATTTGGTTCTCGTAAACAACACTCAATCATGCACCAGGTATCAAGGCTAGTTAGTATCCGGTGTAGTCAACAGGTTCATCGAGCAACAACATACAGCTATGGTTTTGTTAGATATGGAAAAGGCATTTGAGAAGGTGTGGTCCTGAGGTGTCCTGTGCTCTAAGGCTGGTCTGAAAGTCTCTAAGCCCCCATAGATCCAAGTTTAATTCTAATCTCAGATATATTGATTCACAAGAGAGTACTGGCAGCTGTTATGTACGGAATTTCATCAAATTTTATAGGCTGATAAACGTACATATCTTGGTGTAAGAACTATTACCCTGCATCTCTTCCTTCCAAAGACACCATTTTTATTATTATTTTTATTTTATTTTTGTGTTATCATAATTTGTGTAATAAATTCTGTTTATGTATGTACATTATTTTTAGAATATAGTGTATAGGTATCTAACATTTACAAGGCATATTTATTTTATATAATTTTTATGTGAACGTTTTTGTGATATACATTCGTATCACAGGTTTACGGAGAAATATATTTTTACTTTCGGTTTAAGTGTTGTATTCTTCACATCCTTTATCAAAATTACCACAACTGGCGACGAGAATATAGGAAATTAAATTTAAAAATTAAGTTATTTCATTAAATTAATATGGCTACAATTGGTAAGATAGAAGAATTTAATCTTCGCGAAAAAAATTGGTCGTCCTACATAGCACGTGTGCGACAGTTTTTCAAAGCAAATAATATTAAATCCGAATTGAAGACAGCGATGTTAATTACAATAATGGGAAGTGAATCATTTGATTTATTAACTGAGTTATGTAATCCTAACAAACCCGAAGATTGTGCGTTTGAAGATTTAGTGGATTTAATGGGAAATCATTTACAACCGAAGCCATCCGACATTGCGGAAAGATATAAATTTCGACATCGAGTTCAAGAAAATCAAGAATCTATTGCTAATTTTGTAGCGGTCTTAAAGCGATTAGCCAAAAATTGTAATTTTGGGAATACTTTAGAAGATAATTTACGGGATCAGCTAGTTTTTGGATTGAAGAGTGAAATTATAAGGCAACGACTATTCACTGAAAGTAAGTTGACTTATACTAAAGCTGTTGAAATTGCCATGTGTATGGAAGCTGCCGAAATAAATGCAGAGCTAGTAATGAAAGGAGATTGAACGGTGAATAAAATATCTGCGTTCCGGAAGAAGACATCCGATTCTACGGCGATGGTGAAGCATGGTCGTCAACCGCCAGCCGCATCTTCAAATCCGAATTTAGGACAACGAGGAAGCCGGAAGTGCCGCCATTGCGGCAAGAACAATCACGCGGATGGTAACTGTTTCTTCCGTCAAGCACGCTGTCATCGATGTAATAAGGTGGGTCACATCGTTTCCGTTTGTAATAGTAAATTAAATGGACAAAATGTAAATAAGAGTAATTCTAGTAAATACGTAAATAATGTAAATGTCGATGGATCTAGTGAAACATAAGGTATTGATGATGATTTTAATGTAAATATGTTTCATATGCATAATCTATCACATGCACCATTTAAAGTTAATGTAGAAATTCAAAACATTTTTTATTCTATGGAAGTTGATACCGGATCTGCTATTTCTGCAGTATCTAAAACATTTTATGATAACAATTTATCTCAGTTAAAACTCAATAAATCTAATATTAATTTAAAATCTTACAATGGTGAAGACATTCATGTTCTGGGCTATGTTTTGGTAAATGCATATAAAGATATTTGTAAACGTATGAAATTATTTGTGATAAAAAATGGAAGTTCGCCCTTGATTGGCAGAGAATGGTTAACGAAATATATAAAATAGATTGTAAACAGTTTAGTGATGAGGATTCAATTAGAGCTACGTTAAAAAATAAATTCCCGAATATTTTTAAAAATGAACTAGGTACTTTTAATGTTGGGAAAGTTAAATTATATCTTAAGGATAATGCAGTACCCAAATTTTGTAAGCCCCGACATATACCATATGCGTTGAAAGCAAAAGTGGAAGCGGAACTAGATAAATTAGTAAAACTTAAAATTTTAACTCCTATTAATTTTAGCGAATGGGCAACGCCGCCCATAGTTCCAGTTTTAAAGAAAAATGGAGAAGTTAGAATATGTGGTGATTATAAGATAACTCTTAATCCGAATTTATGTATAGATAAATATCCAATACCGAAAATTGAGGACCTTTTAGTTAACCTCAAAAATTGTAAATATTTTAGTAAAATTGATTTGTCTCAAGCGTACTCACAAATTGAATTAGATGACAACTCTAAAGAATTAGTGGTAATAAATACGCATAAGGGATTATTCAGATACAATCGCCTGCCATTTGGCGTAGCGTCGAGTCCAGGAATTTTTCAAAGATTAATTGAAAATTTATTTGCACATGTGGAGGGGGTTTGCGTATTTTTGGACGATATTTTAATTAGTTCAGAAACTGTAGCAGATCACTTTGATCTATTGTATAAGGTATTTGAACGATTAGATTATTATGGTTTAAAATTACAATTACCTAAATGTACTTTCTGTCAAAATAAAAGTAGAATATTTAGGGTTCATAATTGATGAAAAGGTGTACATACGGCACCGGACAAAATAAATGCCATAGTTAATTGCAAAGTGCCTAAAAATGTAACTGAGCTGCGAGCTTTCCTTGGCCTAGTTAACTATTACTCAAAATTCATCCCCAATGTTGCTACAAAATCAAATCCTTTGTAACAAAACGCGTTTGAATTAATAAAGAAAGAAGCCCAAATTGCGAAGCGTGTTAAGTGCTCACGGTACAGCGTACAAAGTATAATTAAAAAGTTCAACGAAACTGGTGAAGTAGACGATAAACCGAAGTCAGGACGGCCTAAAAAGCTTAGTAAAACCGACGAACGTTTTTAAGAATGACATCCTTACGAAATCGTAAGAAAGTAAGCAGACAATTAGCACAGGACCTGGCAGAAATGACGGGCACATCGGTGCATGCTTCAACTGTGAGAAGATCGTTGAAGAGATCCGGTTTACGAGGATGTGTGGCAATAAAGAAACCTTTACTGAGAAAAGGTAATAAAGCAAAAAGATTAAAATATGCTTTAGATCATAAATCCTGGGGAGACAATGGTGGCGTCAAGTCTTATGGACAGACGAATCTAAGTTTCAGCTGTTTGGCACCAATAGACGTCAATATGTAAGACGAAGGCCAGAGAATCTCTTTTGGAGCCATGTCTGCAGGCTACTGTAAAACATGGGGGTGGAAACGTATTGGTTTGGGGGTGTATTTCTGCAAATGGCGTTGGCGATATCGCAAAAATAGATGGTAGATTAACTGCAGAAACATACCAAAAAATATTACAAGACCATGCCATCCCTTCAGGACTTCGCCTTATAGGCGAAAGTTTTATATTACAACAAGACAATGATCCCAAACATGCTTCCAAATTAGTTAAAATTAGTTGGCCCAACAACAAAGTAATGGGATATTAAGAACAATGGTTTGGCCTACAAAGCCCCGCACCTACATAATAGAGCATGTTTGGGATTATCTAGATCAAAAGAGGTATGACAGATCACCCAACAATGTAAAGGAGCTGTGGACAGTCTTACAAGACGAATGGACCAAAATCCCCAATGAATTTATTCAGAAACTACATGATAGTGTACAGAATAGAATCAAGGACGTCATTACATTAAAGGTGGTCACACGAAATACTAATATTCGCAGTTGTAACATTAAAGATACTCATGTATTGTTATAAATGTATAAGTAGCAATCGTACTAGATACATAATAAAATTTTTATTGTCCTTACAGGTCATTTATTTATAGTACCTAGCATTGTAGTAGAATATTTATAAGTGCTGGTTTCTTTTGCAAAGTAGTGTAAGTCATTTTAAGAGTGCAAAGCAAGTGTAAAGCTATTGCCAGAAGTTATTTCTGGTGGCCGAAGTTAGATTTTGATATCGAGCAAATGTGTTCAAATTGTAAAATTTGTAGTACTTTCAAAAATAATCCTCCTAAGATTGCATTTAATCCATGGCCTTTAGCCACACGTCCGTGGTCTAGATTACATTTGGACTTTCTAGGTCCTATTTTCAGCCGGAAATATTTAATTATTGTAGACACTTTTACGAAGTGGATTGAGGTTTTTGAGTTGAGTTCAACGAATGCAACTAATGTAATAAATAAGTTGAGAGCACTATTTTCTACGTTTGGGTTGCCAGATACTATCGTGTCTGACAACGGCCCTCCATTTACTTCTGCTGAATTCAGTAATTATTTAAGAGTAAACGGTATACGACAATTGTTTTCTCCCCCGTACCATCCACAGAGTAATGGTGCTACAGAAAATGCTGTAAAGATAATTAAAAATGTAATTAAAAAAGCACAGCTAGAAAAACAGGAGATAATTTCAGCTATTTATAGATACTTATTTGATTACCGTAATGCTCAACATTCCATAACTGGAGTTAGTCCAGCCGAATCTATGTTTGGTAGAAAATTAAGGGGAAGGTTAGATTTAATATTACCGAATAGAAATAACGATATAGTAACAATAGTATCCAAGAAACAACAACATTTTAAGTCGATACCTAAAGAGATTAAGATCGGAGATAAAGTTCTAGTTAAAGATTATGTAGCTCCAAATAAATCTATATGGAATTCTGGTAGAGTTGTAGAAAATGTAGGTAACGTCATTCATGATGTAAAAACAGAAAACGGTAACATTATACGTAGACATTCAAATCAGATTATACAGACTCGTCATTCATTACCATTTTCTGTTTCAAAGGACGAAAACATTTCAAATACTAGCACATCATTTCCTAATGAGCCTAAGGAGTACACTGATAATACTAACCAAAGTTTACCAGGAAGTAGTGGTGTTGCTAGTCCTATTGTGAATCAACCATATAACTTGCGGCCACGTAAATAACTTGTATATGTATAATAATAATTGTAAAAAGATAGGTGTAAGGGTATGTAATAAATTCTGTTTAGATATGTACATTATTTTTAGAATATAGTGTATAGGTATCTAACATTTACAAGGCATATTTATTTTATATAATTTTTATGTGAACATTTTTGTGATATACATTCGTATCACAGGTTTACGGAGAAATATATTTTTACTTTCGGTTTAAGTGTTGTATTCTTCACATCCTTTATCAAAATTACCACAATTTGCTAATCTTTTACTTTAATTATTCTACAAGATAAATTTATATTTTACTCACGCCACTGGCTATTGAATTATTGCGGTTACTTTCTGTGCGATGTTCTACAATACGGGTGTTACTGCGCCAGTTAGTCAAGTAGATTCGGATCCATTAATATAGTAAACGTGGACGTGACGTGGGTTTCAATGGCAATAGCGATATGTTCGCGAATTTTTTAAGATACTCAAGCATTTATTCCGACCAACTCACACATGAGGTGACGTTTCACAAAAATAATAAAAAAACTTGCGACTTACTAGCGCAAAAAAAGAAAGCAATAGTGTTATGTAAATTTTTCGTATAGGAAGATTGAAGCACGATAATCAAGTAATCGCATTTCTCTCCAGTAGTTTAGATACTGTTAAGTAATGACGATACTGATAAGGCAATTTAACGATCTAGGAATCTTGTATTACAACACAAACATACATATGTACATACAAACACACTTACATAGATACGTCAGTCGACTGTTTAAAGCGTTAAAATTAATAATTGAAACAGGTCAACTGCGCTCGAGGCAATATGATAGAAAGTGATCCGCTTCGTAGAGCGATATCTATGTCTATTCGAAGTACAAAGATTACGAAGTGTAGTTTCAAAACAAAATAACCTTCATTCAGAAATTAGCCTTATCGCGTTAAACTTACAAAACTAAACACTACAGTAATTAACTGTGTTCTGTAACTATACAGGCACTCGCAAAATTGTTACACTTGGTTTAAATTCCTATTTTATTCAACGTATTCTTATGCATTTATTACTCTAGCTGATTTTATTTACGTTTTAGTTACATTAGCTCCAATAAAGTCCTTCTCTTTTTTTCATTCGTCAGGTGCTACAGGGCAGATTCTTTCTCTTCTAGATAAAAAAATGATCAGGATTTTCCATTATACAGTAGCTGAAAAATGCCCTTCACATGCAAGGAGGCATCGGAGGTCCTGTCTCATATGCTTGTCCTATCCGGAGCAGCAAACACAGACTGGCAATAAACGAGCTGGTTTTATAATTTTCAATTCTTTTTGTTTCAATGTAGGGATATTCATCTGCTTCCAAAGCAAGAGTTCGTTTCAAAATCTACAGACACAGCTACTTTTGTCAAAGCTCTTCCCACTGTCCCCTTTGGTTCTTTCAGACTGTTACTGACCAGTTTGCAGGCCTAGGTTATGTTATGGATTATT